>VOPJ01003830.1:5000-62931 GCA_014673585.1 Semibalanus balanoides
AATCGCCGATAATATTTGCAATGTTAGCGTTAGCATTAATTTACGTTTGTCTTGGTCATAAGATACCTAATAGCCAGAAGCAAAATATTTTGGGTGGATATTGGTCAGCAAGATCGGCGCTATCCGTCTGTGTAAATTTGCCGCTCGAGTTTCGTTCTCGTTTGCGTTGTACGTGGTGTAAAGGATATAATATAGGAAAACAGTAATTTACACACTTGGAGCACTCAATACTTAGTCACAGCTTTTGTGTTTAGCCACGAAATATAACTTTGAAGACTACATGCGCCTGCAAAGGGCATGTTCAGCCTCCTGTGGGCCAAACAGGTTTGCCGGCGGCACGATAAAAACCTCCAATATGCTAATTTTTATCATTCAAGTGCCACACATTTGACGTGACACGCGCTCCACGTATGAACGACATTCCTTTACGCTAGGCCAATCGATTATCCATTCGCCATCAGTCCTGCTGGCATGCCGCTGCGACCCTCCGGTTTGCAGAGCTAAGCGGCCCGGGACGGCGCCGCGTTTGGACTGTTTTATCGCGATTCCGAATTCGCGTTTTCACAGTGTAAGCCAATGGCGCAGTTCGCACTGCGACGGCGACAAAGAGCGGCATCAGGCGAGCACGACTCGCTGAAGCTCCAAAGGTGGACGACTTGCAGTTCGGGCGTGCAAATGTCGCCGCCTGCAGCTCTCACCACCTGAATATCTCGCCTTGCAGCATCTCATCCGTTCGGCGGAGCGGCTCGCCAAAAAGCTTCAGACAATACATCACGCACACACGCACCGCACGCCGCACGCCGCCCACCGCACGCACGCACGCCGCACGCACGCACCACACGCATTGCACGCACGCACGCACGCACGGTCAAATAGTTATATATATGTAGAATAATATTGTATTACACAGATTTATATTTGGAAGTTGCGATACACACACTCTTACATAACAAAGTTGGCTAAACTTTCTCCAAATACTCGTATCAAAATGTAGTACGATTATCCGTACTACATTTTGGATACGATATATCGTATCAAATGTGGTACATATACGTTGTATTCCTCTTGACGGACAACCATCAGCTTGAAGACATGTTGCAATTGTGTATGTGGTGGAAGGACTGAACGAAGAGGTGAAAGTTAACGAGACCTGTCGGCGGCCATAAACACGGTACATATCTGGCTGTCACGTTTAAATTCTTGACCAGATAGCCTGATATTCCTGCGTCCTGCCATCAGCATAGCTGATGATGATGATGATGATGATGACTTCTTGCTTCCAACAGCCAGCACGTTGTCAGAGTCCTCCGTGCCCTGCGTTCCCTGCACACCATCCTAGCAGCCATATTGTCCAGGTGTCCGTGGGAGGACGAGCCCCCGGAGCCACCTACCCCGCGGTGTGGGGTCGGACGGCAGCCGGTGATGCCTGATAGATCACGGGGCGGGGGGCCGCAGCTGTGGGAGTAATCGGCGGCCATCGTGGTGCGGTCCCGGCAGCAGGGGCGTCTCCGTCCTGACCGCCCGCGCCCACCGCGCCACGCCTGCAACGGAGTTTAGATACGGCGACCTGCAGCCATGGGGTGCGCCCCTGACCGCCGCCGCAAACCGCGGAGGTCAGGCTGCACCCCACGGTCAACGTTGCCGCCTGGCAACGCTAGCCGCCGCGCTGGTAGGTGCGGTCAGATCAGGTCAGATCAGGTCAGATGGTTTTATGTACTGTCAGGTGAGGTCAGACAAGATCAACCGTTGACCTGTGCGTCGTCATTCTGAAACGATCACTGTAATGGCGCACTTTAAATTCAACTGTCAATTGATAACCATTTGTCGTTGGCAGGAAACGATTCAGAAAAGATCAACGATCACCTCTACCTTTTTGCCTCGCCGACCACTCTTGTGAGCCTGGTGTCTCCGGGCTGCGGGGTTCTCAGTGCCCTATGAGCTATGAGTAGCGTGTCGGGACACCTCAGCACCGTGCTGTGACGCCGCGCCGTGCGCTCGGCCGCTGACCGCGCGACCCGACCCGCGGGTCGCCGGGTCGGCCGGCGCGGAAGTGTGATAAAACACCGCCGTGTTCCGGCGCCAGTTCACCGACGGCGGGCTCTACGGTCTGCGAACGGCGCGAGTGCGTTGCAGCATCGCCGTTCAGTGAGGCAGCAGGCCGGTCGGGGCCTGCGGGATGTGAGACGGACCTGGCCGGAGGAGGTGTATGACTTGCGGAGACGCGCTCGACCGCCGCTGGGCTGGTAACTGTGTGAGGTGGGCTCGGCTGGAGGGGAGGGGAGGGACTCCGCAGCCCCGCTGAATGACCGAGCGGCGCAGCTGACGTATCGCCTCATCCTCTTCTCCCCCCGCTCCTCCCCGCGTCTCATTCCACTGCTCTTCTGCTGTGCCTCTTATCACGGTGCGGTTGCACGTCACGCCAGAGCCGGCTCTTAATCATGTTTTTGTCGCTGGCCGTTGTCTCAATTACAGCTAATCTGCGGTGCACACCCGCCGGGCCGGTGAGCGCGCACGCCACTCTGTCGGCGCGCGCAGCCCGCGGTCCGCCCTCAGGAGTCCGTCTCATCCCGCCGTGCCGCCCTCAGGAGTGCCTCTGATCCCGCCGTGCCGCCCTGGAGTGCCTCTGATCCTGCTGTGCCGTCCTCAGGAGTGCCTCTGATTCCGCCCGTGCGCCCCTCAGGAGTGCCTTTGCATCCTGCGTTGCCGTCCCTCAGGCATGTGCCTCTTATCCTGACTTGTGCCGTCCTCAGGAGTGCTCTGATCCCGCTGTGCCGTCCTCAGGAAGTGCCTTCATGATCCCGCTGTGCCGCCCTGGAGTGCCCTCTGATTCCGCCGCTGCCGCCCTCAGAGTGCCTTCTGCATCCTGCTGTTGCCGTCCTCAGGAGTGCCTCTGATCCCGCTGTGCCGTCCTCAGGAGTAGCCCTCTGATCCCGCTGTTGCCGTCCTCAGGAGTGCCTCTGATCCCGCCGTGGCCGCCCTGGAGCTTGCCTCTGATTCCGCCGTGCCGCCCTCAGGAGTGCCTCTGATCCTGCTGTGCCGTCCTCAGGAGTGCCTCTGATCCTGCTGTGCCGTCCTCAGGAGTGCCTCTGATCCTGCTGTGCCGCCCTCAGGAGTTCCTCTGATTCCGCCGTGCTTGTTGTACTCGGTATGTCAGTTGGAAACGAAGAAGGGAAATACTAAAACAAAAATGGAGTGCTCCAAAGTTTGCGTATGTGACGTCAGAGCCCGCCGTAGACATGCATGTACATGATCTTAAATTAGAGTACCTTTGTGAACACTTTTTACAAAGGCTACCTAACGTCAAATAAGTTTTAACAAAATGTAAAAAAAAAAACAAGGCAGCCATATAGGATCTCAAAATGAGCAACGATCATGGTTTTTTCCTGCAAGTGCGCAAGTCTTAACCCGCGCACTGCAGGGGGGTTGATTTCCGCCCCCCCTCAGGTTTTTTTTTAATAACTCGCGTAGTTATCAACCGATCGCGATGAAACTTACATTACCCTATGCTGGGGGGTGGATGCTCCCTTTTTTTTCTTCTCCGGAATAACTTCGCGTAGTTATCAACCGATCGCGATGAAACTTCCATTACCCTACTATTGCACAATTAAACACATACTCTGAAAATTTATTAATTCTTACCCCTATGACCCATGACTTTTGACCTGTTTCTCAAGGTTGTGTTTGACGAAACTGGCGTCCCGTAGCATCGATTCTTGAAACATGTGTACTTTCCGAGTGTTTGTTGTTCAGGAGCAAATGCAAAGGTGTTTCTAGGCAGACACCTTGTAACGACTCACATTTTTTTAAGTCGACTCAAGTCCGGAGCTCAACAGCCGACGAGGACTGGACCGTCCGGCTCTTGACTCAAAGAGTTCTGTTTTCCAACAGATTTAAGTCGACTCGAACTCTTTGACTCAAGTAAGACTGCCTTAAAAAATAGTTAGTCAAGCTCAACTCAATGACTTGAATTGCAGTTTCAAACAAATTGATTTGAGCTCGGTCTCAAAAAAAATTACACTTTGAGGTCGATTCAATATTGACTCATCACAAAGTTTCATTCTTACTTAATGTTGAGCGCGTAGGGGGGTGGTTGTCGGGGTGTCAGAAAAAATCGGCAATTCTATCTAAGTTTTGTAGAATGGTTTGCTCAGATGTGAACGGGCGTGGGCCCATTGCCCTTAGCTGTTCTCTGTTTGCGATTTGAACTTCACATTTGGTTTGAAGTCGAAACTTCAAGTCTGACTCACAACCCGAAGAAGCTGACTGCAAAGCTGGCTTGGACTAGGTTATGGTTTCAAACAGATTGAATAGACTCGAATCTTGACTTAAGTCCGTGCTTTTAAGAAATTGATTCAAACTCAACTCATGACTCATCCAAAATGTCTGACTCAAGTCGAGTTCAAATGATTCAACTCTGAGTCAGTTACAAGTCTGTTTCTAGGTGACAGTTGTGGTTTCTACAGAGATTGCGACCTTGATTGACTTTTTCAGAGTTCAACCGAGTTCAATGTGGTGGTGTGCCGGAGCGTGAGCTGGCGTGACCCCCGGTCGATTTAACCACTCACACTAGATAGAATGCGATTTTTCTGACACCCGACCACCCCCCAGCAACCGAGTTCAATGTGGTGGTGGCGTGAGCTGGTGCTTCCAAAGTTTTTTGATTCACTCCGGTCGATTTAACCACTAAACGTGAGTCGCGGCTGGCGGGGCGGTGAGCGCGGGGTGCTCTTAAAAACTTACTAGGGCGATGCGAGACCTTTGGCGCTTTGGGGGTGGGCGGCTGAGCGAACATGAATATCAATCTACCTCGTAGAGTTGGCAAGCGCTGGCCAAGACTTGAAGTGGCATTGCCACTTTTGTCACCAATTGCTGGCATTGTAATTTTCTCCATGATTATGGTACAATGATGAATAACGAATCTTAGCAACAAACAAACAAACAAACAAACAGACAAAAAAACAAACAAGACACTCAGACAGTTTTTTGGCTTCTGTCTTGTTTCTAAGGACAGTTTTGTGAGCGTTGATTTCAAATATAAGATTTATTTTACATAATAAAATGTTTCCAACTGGGGTCATGCGCTTCAAAAAGGTGCACCGAGGTCATGACGTCAGATGGCGCCTGAACATGACCGTTTTTTGAAATTGGCAAGCTTTGAGGTATTTGTGAAACCGCCTGATGTTCAAATGTGTGCGTCCATTATAGATACTGAGATGTTCTTTGTGATTTTAAGCTCAATTATATTAATTTTGTAGCGTCTATTTCATGAATTTGATGACATTTGGGTCATTGCCATGACCTCAGAGGTCACCTAATGACCCAAAACCTTAAAATTGGATTCAATGGCTTCCCCTCGTTACAAGCAACACGCTCAATTTGTAATCGAAGCTTTAGCTCAATTAGGGGCGAGACGTTAAGGGGGGTCGTACCCCCCCCCCCACAGGTCACGCAGTGATCTTGCCCTACACGGGCGAGGGTTAAATTGAGATGCATATTGAAATTTGTGTTTGGAAATGCAAGCTTCCGTAAAGTGATGGGAACACTCTAGCGTGCTTCGCCAAATCCCCTCTAATTATTGAGTACGCATGCTGGCTAGCACTCTAATTTTGGATTATCCGCTCTCTTTATTTAGCTAGCACCAGACAGCGGCAGGTAATCCAAATACAGAGCAAGGATCTAGACTGTTTTCTGCCAGTGACATATTCACAAATTTAACGTGACCCATCTTAAAGCAAAATTTGAAGTTTTTTCGCGCCATACATGCCCTATATGGGTCGTCAGGTGGTCGTAGTGCTACACAATAGCCGCTTAGACAGACTTTTGTTTCGCGACCGCTTACAATGCATCAAAATCGAAAATTGGAGCGCTCTATTTTTGGAGAATTTCCCTGCTGTGTCTCCAGCTGATGCGTGTGGTGTGATGGACACTGCCGCTGCCTGGTCTATACAGTCCATACGCAGTCGCTCGTTTATCATTGTCCTGTGCAGCGCGCTTTCGAAACTCTCCTGTCCGTGTCTCGTGCGCCTCCAGCTGGTGTGTCAATCACACCCGGTGACCTGGTCAGAGGGTGGCCCCCCACCCCCGCCCACCCCTGCCCCCTGCCCCCAACCCCCGCCCACCCCTGCCCACCCCCGCCGTGGGTGTCAATCGCGCTGAGTTGTGGTCAAAGTTTCCAGCCGGGAGTGGTCAGTTTTGGCCGGGTACGGCTGTCTGGCTCGCTGTGGCTCAGTTGTGGCCGCCCTCGGGTGCCCTCGGTCAACAGTGGCTCGTTGTCGGTCAGAAGGTGGCGGCTACAGACGGTACTGCCGGATTCTATATAAAGCCACAGTGGGAAAACCGCCGACCAATGGTAGTGGACCAAGACCAGCCCACCCGCAGGCTGGCCGCACTGCACTGCATTGCACTCGGTTCTGTTTCTGAGCTCTCGGTTTAGGCTTCCACTACCATTCTACCGCCCAGGGACGTGGGAACCGTGGGGCAATGGGGGCAACTCGCCCCCTTAATTTTGGACTGAGGGGGGGTTGACGCCCCCCAACTTTGGAGCTGCTAGGTGTAGGCCCTCCCACGTCTATTACCGTGATCTTTTACCTCTTAATTTAGAGATCAACGGCATTGTCTACGGAAATTTGCTGGTGTTTTTTTACAACAAAAGTGCAGTTTCAAGGCAAATAACAAAAATGTATTGAATTTTAAGCTGGTTTTGAACCTTTTCATCTGTACAGCTGCACCGCACATTTTCTTATCGTAGCATGGAAACACTGCTATATACAGCGCACACCTGTCAATAGGATATGTGTCTTCGGCGTAACATTAGCCGTGGCTATTTTACGTAGTAATTTTAGCCGTAGTTTACATGAGTGTGTTTTGTGTTGTATTGCTGCTTAGGTTTGTATGTGATTATGCTGATTTTATTGTGTTTACTGTCATGACACTTGGACTGAAAAGCCAAGTCATTTATGGAGCGCCAAACGAAATAAATGATGATGAACATTGATGGAGCTATTTCTTGGTCACAATGTTGTTTTGTTTTCGGAGGTAAATGCTACTATTCATGAATATTACAAGGCGCCACAGAGTAAATACATTCATTACTTTTTGGCATGGGCAGGTCGGGTGTTTCAATCGGGCAAAACGCGTCATTAACAACCGCGAATAGCCCGCTTCCGGCGGTGGATGGGGTCAACGCTCAAATACAATTACAGATGTATGCCTGGTCGGCTTTGCTCGCATGACATTCAGCAGAGTTATCAGGGGTCGGAAAATGCGAAGTAGTACCAACAAAATCGCAATCAGGCGGCGCCGGCATTGACGCATCCATAACGGGTGGCGATATATCGGGTGAACGGGTGGCGATATATTGCGATAAATCCTGTTGGCGATATAACGGTTGGCGATCACAGCGATATTTCGCGTTTCATAGCAACCATTTTTGCTATGCTACCTCAGAGTCAGGTCCGCCAAAAATTTCGCCCCCCCAACTTCAAAAAAGTTAAAATGCCCCTGCTCCCACCTTTTAGAAAGTTGTCAATTATACGCCGGTTGTAGTCGAAAATATGAAGTAAGTGCTACTGCAAACGATCATGATATTTGTTCTCTGGAAAACGTCACAAAACTTTAAAAATGAAATATGGGACACCCATTGTATCCTAGTGGCGCCTCTGATTTTCTGTGACTCTTACCATACCAAGTATCGAATGCACGGGGCAGTTACCTATTGAATGGTGTTTGATGCTTCGAAATCCGTTCACAGTTGAGCGAACCATGACATATTTCCCAGACAAAATAATATTGGCCACCCATATTACCGAGATATATGTGTGGTGACCTGCTGCGTGACACTGCTGCTGATGGTGACTAAAACACCGTGACTAAAAAAGTGACAAAGTGCTAAAAACGTGATTAAGTGACTAAAACACCGCTGCGGCAACCAATGTGTGGTGCTATGCACGTATTTGTAGGGATCGCCAATATCAGAGACTTCAATGCTGGGTACCTGTTAAAGGAACTGTCCCACCTTCTCAGAAGTTCTCAAATGTACGCCGCATGTGGTGTTAAATATTAAGTAATTGCTGCGAACACGATTAATGAATTTGTTTCTACAAACAGTGCTCAATTTCATAAAAAGTTTATAGTTTTAATATTAGGGGCTGATGACGTATTGAGGAATTTCGGGAATAGGCAAACCTTTCAGCTGCATAATGTAGGGGTGTGCGGGTAAGATGAGCACAATTTTTCTTCGTGGGAACATTGCGGACATTTAAAGGGACACTGCCACGGGTTGACATTATATTTGAGTTTGAGATAGCCATTTTGGCTGCTTGGCATTGCAATTATGTAGGTATAGTATAAGTTAAAATAACACTAGGGTCGACATCACAGAGAAATTTTCGAGTTTGATTTTGACATCTGTACTTCAGTCCCATGTATTTGAATTGGGACTCTGATTTCGATGTCGTGTTCTCTTTACTAAATGTTATTACAGTCGACTTGTTTTACGTTTGGCAATACATTAGCCATACACTAGTCAATACTTTATGGCAGCGTGAAAGTTTTTTTTTTTCTCCAACTCCTTCATTAGTATCAGAACAATATTAAACCATTTTTCATTAATTTGAGCAATGTTTGTGAAAACGATGTCATAATCGTGTTTCAGGCAGATGCTTCATATTTTGACCACAAACGGCAGTACATTTGAGAATTTTTGGAAGGTGGCAGTGTCCCCTTTAAAGGGATGTCACCTTCATAATATTTGAGTTTGAGTAGCATTTTGCGTGCTTGCATTGAATTATGTAAGTGGTATAATTTTAAAACACCACTGAGGTCGAATCAAGAGAAATTCGAGTTTGATTTTGCAATTGTAACATCGCCCAGCCCACCAATGTATTTGAATGGTGGCCGTGAGCCGAATGTCGTAGTCTGCATCTTTGCTAATGTTAATTAAGTCGACTTGTTTTACCTTTGGCCATACATAAGCCATACACTGTCCTACTTATAACAGCGTGAGGGTTTTCTTTTTTCCAAAATTCTTCATATGACGTTCATCAGCCAAATTTAAAACTGTTTTTTATGAAATTGAGCTCTGTTTGTGAGAACAAATGTAATACATCGTGTTCAGCACAGCATTTCACTTCATAATTTTGCACCACAAACGACGTACATTTGACACATTTTTTGAAGGTGGGACAGTCCCTTTAATAAGGATAAACTAGTTTTTGACATGTGTACCGTTTGTTTGGCCTTTTGTGCATACCATGGTGCTACTACCTTTTCATAAAAATTCATGCTTATTTGAAAAAAAGGCATGCAACACAATATAACGTGTTGCTCAACTTACCCCATGGGTGGGGCAAGTTGAGCCAACTCGTGGGACAGGTTGATCATTTTGGGATGCAGAGAATAAAGAGATCGAAAACTCCAGTTGATTCTGTAATTCCCTAGGGCGTATGCCCAAGCATGCTTATATATGGGTAGGTACATTTACGTGTATATATGAAGGTAAATCCCTTCATGTTCCTCTCTTGTGCTTTATATCATGATTGGAAGTCTGAAACAAAAATACCAAATTTATTTGTATAGAATAGACGATTTAATAGTTTTTTTGCATGGAAAGGCCAGTTTTTCACAAACCACAGATCAAAGGATGAACTGTCGTCATTTTAGTGTTTCTTTGGGCATGCCGCGCAGCGAGAACTGGCTCATCTTACCCCAGCGACGCAAATGCGAATAATCGCTCACATGGCGAAAACCTGCAGCCTTCTGCAAATGCCGACTGTCTTACATCAATGCTAACATATGGCTACAGCATCACGGAACAAGACAATGTTTATGCATTGCTTAACACAAAGCTAACACGAGTTCAGAAAATTCGTCAAATTTTACTTCTGAGCATTAAAAAAAATATTTTCCCAGCAGCTCACTTCCATGAGTCTCGATTGCGGCAGCGATCCAACTGAACGACTGTGGAATGTGGCAGACTAACAAGGCAAAAGATGGGAACGATAGACATTATAGAAGTGGAGAAATCAGGGTGGTATCTTCTCTATGCTCATCTTACCCACTCTCCTACGGCGAATNGAACGACTGTAGGAATGTGGCCGACTAACAGGCAAAAGATGGGAACGATAGACATTATAGAAGTGGAGAAATCAGGGTGGCTCGTCTTACCCCATATGCTCATCTTACCCCACTCTCCCCTAAGTGTTGGCTTATTCCGTCCGCCTTCATGGAAGGTGTTCACTGTTCACCTCGCCTTAGTGGGTAGGTGTTGGCTATAGGTAGTCATCTTGATTGCATATAATCAC
Organism: Semibalanus balanoides; assembly: GCA_014673585.1. Lineage (NCBI taxonomy): Eukaryota > Metazoa > Arthropoda > Thecostraca > Balanomorpha > Balanidae > Semibalanus > Semibalanus balanoides. The sequence continues at coordinate 15,302 of VOPJ01003830.1, forward strand.
AGCCTATATTGCTGACGCATTCCAGAAAACGTACTTTTATTTTGTCAATCCTTTGTCTTTGTCCGCCCCTGTAGCTCAGTTGGGAGAGCGCTGGGCTTCTGACCTATCCCGGTAGTGGCAGCCCGGGTTCGAGTCGCCTTCGGCGCTCGCTTTTGGCTCTGACTGGGATGGCCCCGCCCATGGGCCAGTGCAGCGGCCGCACTGAAGGTCAGGTTTGAACGGTCAGTGAGTGGGGGGACCGTGTCCAGGTATGTCGGGCACGTAAAACTTTCGTCTAAATTCTGCCGACCAACAGGAATTGTACGATCGGGTGGAGGGGTCAGGATCTGCGCAACAAGCCCTGCTTAGCTCGGGTCCTGACTTCGGAAATGCATCCATACAAAACATTCGGACTAAATTTATAAAAAATACTCTCTTCAGATAATTAATCATATTATGCCCCATTGCAACTGGCACGTAATAACCACAAGTGTGGACATAGTGCTATTTGCAATTTACGTGAGTGTGCCTGTGCTGGGCGCGTTACAAATAAGTAAACATAATCCTGATAAGCAAATAGATAATCCATCAATTTTTGATCGCTTGCATCTTTTTCTTTAAGTGTCCCGTCTTCAGCATCATTGACGATGTAATTTTATAGACGAAATATGTGATAATAGCGTTTATTATATGCCTCACTTATAAAATAAGCGAAATTGTATTCGTAGTGGCTGCAATACAAACATAAAATTACAAAATGAACTGCAATGAAATAATGTACCGTTCCATGCCTTTTTAATCATCGGTTCCGTTGATGGACAAATAATTGCAAATGGGGAATCCATGGTTTTATTCAATGTTACATTAGCCGTTTTTACGATGAATTATTTTGCGCGAAATGTTTTAAAACATTTTAAAATGTTTTCAAATGTTTTAGTAGTAGCCGCTTTCACGATGGACTAATTGACGAAAAAATGTTTTAACCCTCGCCCTACTGGACCGTAAGGCGAGGGCTAAAACATTTCTTGCAAATTAGTCCATCGTGGAGATGGCTACTACTAAAATATTTTAAAACATTTTAAAATGTTTTAAAATATTTCGCGCAAAATAAGCCATCGTAAAAACGGCTATTGTTATCTTTGCAATCTTTAAACCAGCTTTCATCTCTATATCTTTCATCTCATCTTTCATCAACTTTTATCTGTATATCTTCCATATTTATAAGAGTTGGTCCCAAATCAAACATTTTTCCTCGAGTGAGGTACAGTCGCCCACTAACGAATAATGTGTGATAGGTGTATTTTTGGCGTCATTTGGTACAAAACCATGCATCAGCAATCGGTTTGTTAACCCGCTCAATAACATATTCTGCGAGTTATTGCGAAACTTTTTCAGCTGCGAAACGAAGCTAGTGCAAAACTCAAAAGCATCAGTATTGAAATATAATTGTCATGCCGTGCTATTTTTGGAGATGCTTCGTGTCTTTATTCGTTCGTCACAAGCACATGCAGGCTGTTGACTTTCATTGACTAGTCCGATGGTGACTTTATCATCCACGTCAAGTTCACAGTCTGCTATAGTTCCCAGTAGTCGCGACACAATGCCATTAACGCATAACAAGCATGATGCATCGCTGTCTAAAACTGTGCCTTCATAAATCAGGTGAAGCACAGGTAATTGGATCGTCAAGAAGTTTTCCATTTCATGGCTCGGCTCTTCGTGACTGATAGGCTACACAACTGTTTGAGGTACCGTGACAAAATGCGCTCGATGGAGTTCCCAAATTGTCGCCTGGTACCCATCTAATGTTGCTGATAATATAAGAGTTAAACCGAACGCCGGCAGGAAGCTTTTATAATTTATCGCTTTCCAGGCGTAGTTTGGGATGATTGTGAATCACCACTGTCCAGGTGAACTAAACAGGTAGCCAGATGGCATTAAACAATGTATGATGAGCAAGACATTCATTACATCTTGCAGTTATCTACAAATGATGTTGAGCTGGCTTGGTGAGCGTTTATCAATTGCTTAACCGAGCTAGAATTTGTAAATGCCAACGGCATATTTGTTAAATGACACATTGTCTTGACCAGGGGTCGGCAACCTCCGGACCCGCGGGCCAGATTCGGCCCGCGAACCGGCTGACTCCGGCCCCGCGGCTTGGTCTATCGGCAACTTACATGTATTCCGGCCCGCGGTGCCTTCAGAAATCGGAAATAGTTTTACAAAAAGTTATGCGTGCATTCGTGATGTTTTCATTCTCACTTTTGCCTGCTGGCACAAATTCAATCATCGGAAGTCAAATGTTTTTGGGGCCCACTGGTCGGCTAATGAAGTTGAGACGTGCTTTCATTCTTTTTTAGATAGATTTTACCTGCTGGTGCCGTCAGTCTAAGAAGGTATACATATTCCACCATGTGACATACGGAAAAACATCTTAGCTGTTAAGACAACTTTTGAAATGCATTAATCACGCTGTAATATTTCCCAAATGTGACACGTCATTGCCGTCAATTGTATCGATTTATGCCCCGGCCCGCCGACTGCTTCCATATTTCTCATCCGGCCCGCGCCCTAAAAAGGTTGCCGGCCCCTGTCTTAGACAATAACTGTGGAAATATATAAAATATTTCTTTGAAGCTTTGGGTTCTTCTCGTCATGGTTATTTTGCTATGACATTTTGTTTGATCACCAAGCAATATTAAATGTGTATGCAACAAAAATGGACGAAAGTTGAGGGGGCCATGGCCTCCCTCCGGCCTTCCCCCTCACTGCTCTTACGGCTATGACTGCATGCATTTCCTTACAGTATCTTTGGGAGCATATCAGACACAACTTATCAAGACGACCTAAAGCAGCTCAATAGTACAACTGCAGGCCTAATACAGTAAAATAAGCGAATAAGCTGTCACTTATTTGCATTGAAGGCTGGTGAAAATTGCCGATCATTATTGGCAGTTACCTGCGATAAAACGTTTAATTAAAAGCAGATAGCTCAGGCATATAGTTCAGACATAGATGCAAATAACTCATACTTATTTCTGGTTGGAGATAGATCAAATTCACTTTGCAGCATGACCAGTGAATTCTTTGTTTCAGGGTACGACCTCATAGAATGGCTGATGGAGAATCTTCCCATCGATGACTCAGGTAAGGAACGCTTTCCTTGGTGAGCACCAGCTAGATGCTAAGGCTATTTGAAGTTGGCAATGTTCAATTTATTTGTCTTCATTTTGTGTAAACCGCAAGTCATGGCGAAATGTAAATGTATGATTTACATTGCTGATATCGCATGACCACTATGAACATGATAAACAACTATACACAATTGGCACGATACACCTTTATAACAATTATTTACCGGTGGCAATTGTTAAAACGCATCCTTGTAGGCGACGACTGGATATATGGAACGTCTCCACAAAAAGTGCCGTAACTGTCACTCGACAAACACTTCATCAGCAATTTGAATCACCATGCCATACGACATTTCGTTACTTCTTGCTCGACTATGGTTCAGAGATCGCTATGGGCCAGACCAAGATTAGGCCTGGACCGGGCCTCATCCACTTCAAGGAAATCACTGGGCTCTGGACGGGCCTGGGCTGATAACGTTGGAGTAATGCACGCAAGCTCAGGTCAGAGCTTTAAAAAACAGCAGTTCACTTTCACAGTAACATACAGGTGTGTGCTAATGAGCTCACCATAATCAATCATTTGTAATAGTGTATCATTCATTGTTCACATTTATGATGTACAAGAAAATATGTTAGGATAACCGATAATGATTGCAAAATTGTGTGCAAATAATGATATGCTTTATCTGAACGGGCTAGACCGGGCCTGGGCAACAATATTATGAGTTTAAACGAGCGTAGTCCAGGCCTGGATTTATCGTTCATGGGCCCAGACCGGGCCGGGCTGGTAGTTGGTGAGCCCGTGACGAACACTGCTATGGTTGCAAGAACTCCTCCAAAATGGCACAAAACGTCAGGGACTTGTCTAAAATGTTAGCTGGGGGCGGAGGGACAAAACCCCAAAGTCACAGATCCAGCCCCCGTTCAATCGAGCTGAGATTCGGCCACTGTGGAAGGAGGCAGCGCGATCAACGTCTCCATAATGCATGACTGACGCTTTTGTTGTCTTGAGCTGCAACAGCGTGAGCCAATAAATACATTTTTGACATTCTCAACATTTCTTTGTATCCCTTGACGAAATATGTGTCAGTGTTGTTTCATATGCGAATTATAACTACCGCTTCATTATCCCCAACTTGCGGAGTGGTGAGGCGTGCCAGAGATAAGCAGTGAAGTCTCAACTAATGAAAGAGTGAAAGAGCTTGCGAGCCCACCATTGAGCACAATATTACCCCCTGACTAACTTTTGCGATAGCTGAAAACCTAATGAAGCTATCAACTTAAAACTGTGTGTACGTTCTTGCTTCATCTATATCATTTTTACATCTTCTGTGAAAGATGAAGCAGTGCCGTTGCTAATGTTTTCAGATAAAGCTAAGGTAGTGACGTCACTACGTCGAGCTTAACGATACACTCAGTTAAATAAACACTGCCACCTTCCCAAAAGTTCTCACATGTACGCCGTTTGTGGTGCTAAATATGAAGTAATTGCTGCCGAACACGATTATGACATTTGTTTTTCACAAACAGTGCTCAATTTCATAAAAAGTTCAGTTTTAATATTTTGGCTGATGACGTCATATAAAGGAATTCGGGGAATGGAGTAAGCCTTCACGCTGCCATATGTACGGCTAATGTATGGCCAAATGTAAGACAAGTCGACTATCATCAACATTTAGTAAAGAGTGAAGACCTCATCGGATCTGGGTCCCCGTTCAAATACACTGAGGACTGGGTATGTTGCAGATGTCAAAACCAAACTCAAATTTATTTGTGATTCGAACTCGGTGGTTGTTTTAACTTATACTATACATAATTGCAATGCTTGCATGGAAAATAGCTATCTCAACTAAAATATAATGTTAAGGTGGCAGTGTCCCTTTAAGCTTTATCAGACCGTACAAAAGACAAAAGACGCTTTTTAAGAAAAATACAATCAAAGCCGTCAAACGATGGCAAATTACAAGACCTACCAAATGAATGTCTCAGATTTGTGATTTTTTACCCCGATATCTATTTTTGGAGGGAATGCTCTCAAAATCAACAGTTTTAAAGATGCTTAAGAAACTAGTTTTATGCTTGGAAACCAAATATGAGAAACATATAAACCAAAACTTAAAGTAATATTGTTACTGTCTTTTGCCTTGGCTCCTAAGTCTGGGTACACTTGACGTCATATTTGAAATTGCTTTTTGTAATGATCAGATGCAAACAAAAAAATGTCAGCACCGTGTTTCGGAGACCAAACTGGTAGAGAAACGTACCTTTTCATCTAAATCTATCACTTTAAATTTTTGACGTTTTGTGACCCAACCTTGTTCTGAGTTTGACACTAGCTGCATTACATGAGGTCAGATGGCAAAATGACTATCACTATCAAATTAAACATGTTAATCTACCCATAAAACATGTGTCACATGACAATTGTAGATCATTTACGCATAGTGAACTTGTGTGACCTGACATTGACATAGAACATTTCCAACAATCTCATTCTAGCTCATTCAGAATGTGCATCATACCATTGTGGGCACTTCGGTGATTATAGTCGCAATCAAAAAGTTTGGGTGGGAACTATAGTCAATAAATTGGAATGCCTTAATTTTGACCTTTTATCTGATCTTAACCAGACGTTAGACCTCTAATTTAAAATATAAAGTATGCTTTTGATGCGTCTCCTTGAGCGATTTTAAATGCCGCCTTATGTATCTCGCTGCGATCATTGGTTCCGGAGATAACGAGGGGACAATATTTGCCACTTCCCCGGGCAATGGCGTTCGGCTGAGACCCCAGTCAATGTTAATTGCTTGTAAGTATTGAGGTTCACGTCAGCGCCCCTCCCCCCCCACACCCCTTCACTCATTTTTTAGACGAGTCCCTGCAAAACGATAATTTGATGATGATAGGTTTTGCTTCGTAAAACAAAACCTATCCTGACTTAAAAGGGAAAAGACCTGTATCCCTGGCGTTTTGCCTTTTCCGGGATGCCAGTTGGTTATCGCCACCGCGCCCGAGAGCCCTAGGGACCGCGAGTCCCGTCTCCAATCTGGCTGGCGCTCATCGCTTCACTTATAATTGAGCTCTGAAGATGAACTGGAAGCTTGCGATCGGACGGGAAAGATGAGGGCCCAATCAACAACATATGAAAGACAGGATCAGAGTCTTGAAAATATTTATTTCAATGGCTAGAGCTGGACAATCTGAAAACAAATTAATCACCCCGAAATTAGTTATCAAACTCCGAACGATAGTTTGCATGGGCCGATGGGGTTCCATTTTCTGCTTTCAGCTGCATTATGAAAAGATATTGATTACAGTGATGACTGCGCTCGGTGAAGAATCAAGCGAGCAATTTGAATAGAATCGCAGTTTGCAAATGAAACTGATATATTCGGAACGTTATAACATATTGAAAACCACTATGCCAGCTCTCCAGACCAATGCCAGCGATGACCAAAGGCTCGGCTTTCACAATAGCGCTGCGATCTACAGACCACTTGTCTCCTATCTCCGAGTACAGGCGGACCTCCTGAAAGTCGTTGAGAGCAAACAAAAATACTTCCGTTTGTGAAGGAGACATTGCGTCAGCTTATGCCCCCGGCTCCTTCTGTGCCTCCCTGGTGTGTTTGGCCCCGCCAATCACGTGCATGGTGAGAGGTGGTCGCTGAGCTTGTTACCAACTGGTTATGGTTGGCCGTGCCTGCTCCTCAGCCGGGTTATTTGACGAATGGCGCCATTTGTTGCTGTTTGACCACTGAAGTTATCTAAGAACTTCAGCATGGGCTTTAATGGTGATGGATGTTACATCAAATCATCTTATGAGTTATGATTAATTACAAAAAGTTTACTAAGTTCCGGAATTTTTAGCCATAAATTATAAATTAAATTAGTCATTAAGACATTGGTTGCAAATAGTTCAGGCAATGGCAATTCGATTGGAATTATATGAATTGTACAATGGTTGTCACACCTCTTATCACTCATGTATGTTTATTCGCACCAGACTTGTGCCTGATCCCGAAGTTAGATCTAATCCCAGAGTATCCCTCTGCATAAAATGCATGAAGATCTTGGATCCCAGTGGATCCCTCATCGTAAAATGTATTTATGATCTGGGATCTTCCTGGATCCCTCGACGTAAAATTATTTAGGATCTGGGGTCTCAGTGGATCTCTAATTTAAATGGCCCTTATATCTTGAAACATAAGATGAAGTGACTTAAATACACAAATTATCTCTATTTTGCGAATATGGAGATAATTAGTGCCTGCAAATCAAACTGTTTATATAAGCAAACATAGATAGTGTAATGGATTTTCCTATATCATATAATTAGTAAGAAGTAGGTACCTACCAGCGTGCCTGGATCTCGAAGTTGGATCTGGGATCCCTGTGGTTTTCTTGGCATAAGCTTTATCAGGATCTGGGATCTTTGTGGATTCCTCGGCGAAACGTGTACATGGATCTTGTGTCCCATGTGGATCCCAGGACACAGGACACTAAGATCCGGATCCCAACTGGATCCCGGATATAGGCACATGTCTGATTCGCACATATGTTGGAAAGAGTTTTGAGACCATAATTTATTTAGTCTTTCATTTAATTATTGATGTCAACTGTTTAAAGCATCTAGCGATTGCCACAAATAAACAGTATACACCTTGTATAATATTACAAATTATTATAATCTTACTAGCTGTGCACCAATCCAACGTCAGTTTCCATCGGAAGCCGCAATATCCACCGGAAGTGTCTATATCCGGCGCACATCCGTCCTGTATCGACAGTGTCCCGCTGAGCGACTCACTTCCCCTAACGTCCGCTCATCTTTTGTTCCACTAACGACTTCTGTCGTTATCTAACGCTGTCCCCCTCCACCCCGCCCCAGCACCGCTTTCCACCAACTCCCACACTCCCAGAGTCTCCCCTCCAATCCCCCCTCTTCGCCGGGAGTCCTCTGGCCTATTGAGGCTGAACGGTACGGTGTACGGTACGGTGTACGGTACGGTGTACGGTACGGTGTACGGTACGGTGTACGGTACGGTGTACGGTTAATCGGTGGTAACGGACGGTGTCGTCGGTGTACGGTAAACGGTGTACGGTACGGTGTACGGTACGGTGTACGGTAAACGGTGTACGGTACGGTTGTACGGTGGTACGTGTGGGACGTTGTGGGGGCGTTTGTTGAGCGGGAAAAAACGGGGCCGGGGCGGGGGGCAGGGGTCAGGCGAGGTAGGGAAGGAAGAGGGCGGGAGAGGACAAAACAATGCCCTGCAATACCACATCAACCCGGCGTCAACAGCTCTTTTCCCCTGGAGTCCAAGACACAGCCGACAGAGCCTAAACCAGAGCTCACAGGCCAGTCTGGTTCCAACACGAAGCCGTCAAGTCGGCGCGCCTCATTGGAGTGTCCAACTCCCACGAAGCGCTGCCAAACGACCCTGTTGGCCCGGGCATTAGGCGGCGTGCAGTCGCGTCAGCGCGGCGTTAACCCATACATGGCTTATGCTGGGCGAGTTGGCGGGCTTTACGGACGGAAAGGCAATTTCCGGGTCTCTCCGGCGCGGCGAGAGGAATGCTAACGCTCGTCGGCGTGTTGTGTGGGTTTGTTGAGGACGTATTTTGACAAACGCTGGTCTCGTTGAACGTGACTGGAAAAATGCGTTGTTCTGTTTGATTGTGACTGGCAAAAATGCGATGCGTGGTCCTATTTCATTGCGACTCAGAAGTTGTATTTTGCCTGTCGTAAAGGCTGCCTCATGTTTGTGTTTTAAACTGGATCAGCAGAATTGTAAATATTATCTTAAAAGTAAATGTTTGGATTAAGTACTAAACGTTTGGATCAGCTCCGTGTCCTTGAAAAGGTTTTCTTTTACAAATGATGGCTTAGCCGTTGACAGTTTATGTTTCTGGTGGGATGTTTAAAGTCAGCTGCTGATGCTGGTTAGCAGTGCAGTGGTCCGTCAGCTGCCGATGCTGGTTAGCAGTGGTCGATGCTGGTTAGCAGTGGTCCGTCAGCTGCCGATGCTGGTTAAGCAGTGGGTCCATCAGCTGCCGATGCTGGTTTAGCAGTAGTCCGTCAGCTGCCGATGCTGGTTAGCAGTGGTCCGTCAGCTGCCGATGCTGGTTACAGTGGTCCATCAGCTGCGATGCTGGTTAGCAGTGGTCCGTCCAGCGCCGGTGCTGGTTAGCAGTGGTCCATCAGCTGCCGATGCTGGTTAGCAGTGCAGTGGTCCCATCAGCTGCGATGCTGGTTAGCAGTGGTCCATCAGCTGCCGAATGCTGGTTAGCAGTGGTCCAATCAGTCTGCCGATGCTGGTTAGCAGTGGTCCGGTCAGCTCCGATGATGGTTAGCAGTGGTCCATCAGCGCCGATCTGGTTAGCAGTGGTCCATCAGCTGCCGATGCTGGTTAGCAGTGGTCCGTCAGCTTGCCGATGCTTGGTTAGCATGGTCCATCAGCTTGCCGATGCTGGGTTAAGCAGTGGTCCATCGCCTGCCGATGCTGGTTAGCAGTGGGTCCGTCAGCCTGCCGATGCCTTGGTTAGCAGTGGTCCGCATCAGCCTTGCCGATGCTGGTTAGCAAGTGGTCCATCAGCTGCCGATGCCTGGTTAGCAGTGGTCCATCAGCTGCCGATGCTGGTTAGGCAGTGGTCCATCAGCTGCCGATGCTGGTTAGCAGTGGGTCCAATCAGCTGGCGGGGATGCTGGTTAGCAGTGGTCCATCAGCTGCCGATGCTGGTTAGCAGTGGGTCCATCACTGCCGATGCTGGTTAGCAGTGGTCCATCAGCTGGCCGATGCGGTAGCAGTGGGTCCATCAGCTGCCGATGCTTGGTTAGCAGTGGTCATCAGCTGCCCGATGCTGGTTAGCCAGTGGTTCCATCGCTGCCGATGCTGTGGTTAGCAGTGGTCCGTCAGCTGCCGATGCTGGTTAGCCAGTGGTCGCATCAGCTGCCGATGCTGGTAGCAGTGGTTCCATACAGCTGCCCGATGCTGGTTAGCAGTGGTAACTCAAGCGCCGATGCTGGTTAGCAGTGGTCATCAGCTGCCGATGCCTGGTTAGCAGTGGTCCATCAGCTGCCCCGATGCTGGTTAGCAGTGGTCATCAGCTGCGATGCTGGTTTAGCAGTGGTCCATCAGCTGCCGATGCCTGGTTTAGCAGTGGTACATCATCGCTGCCGATGCTGGTTAGCAGTGGTCCATCAGCTGCCGATGCTGGTTAGCAGTGGTCCCATCCAGCTGCCGATGCTGGTTAGGCATTCGTCCGTCAGCTGCCGATGCTGGTTAGCAAGTGGTCCACAGCTGCCGATGTGGTTAGCAGTGGTCCATCAGCTGCCGATGCTGTTAGCAGTGGTCCATCAGCTTGCCGGATGCTGGTTAGCAGTGGTCCATCAGCTGCCGATGCTGGTTAGGCAGTGGTCCATCAAGCTGCCGATGTGGTTTACAGTGGTCCCGTCAGCTGCCGATGCTGGTTTAGCAGTGGTCCATCAGCTGCCGATGCTTGGTTAGCAGCGGTCAGTCCAGCTCCGAGCTGTTAGCAGTGGGTCGTCAGCTGCCGATGCTGGTTAGCAGTGGTCCATTCAGCTTGCGATGCCTGGTTTAGCAGTGGTCCCATCAGCTGCGGAGTGCTGGGTTGGCAGTGTCCTAGCTTGCCGATGCTGGTTAGAGTGGTCCGTCCACTGCGATCTTGGTTTAGGCAGTGGTCGTCAGCTGCCGATGCTGGTTAGCAGTGGTTCCATCAGCTGCCGATGCTGGTTAAGCAGTGGTCCGTCAGCTGCCGATGCTGGTTAGCAGTGGTCGTCAGCTTGCGATGCTGGTTAGCAGTGGTCCATCAGCTGCCGAGCTGGTTTAAGCAGTGGGTCGTCAGCTGGGCCGATTGCTGGTTACAGTGGTCCATCAGTCTGCCGATGCTGGTTAAGCAGTGGTCCGTCAGCTGCCGATGCTGGTTAGCAGTGTCCATCAGCTGCCGATGCTGGTTTAGCAGTGGTCCGTCAGCTGCCGATGCTGGTTAGCAGTGGTTCAGTCAGCTGCGATGCTGGTTAGCAGTGGTCATCAGCTGCCGATGCCTGGTTAGCAAGTGGTCCGTCAGCTGCGATGCTGGTTAGCAGTGGTCCGTCAGCTGCCGATGCTGGCTAGCAGTGGTCCATCAGCTGCCGATGCTGGCTAGCAGTGGTTCTGTTATGTTTGGCGCCAGTTAACTATGGTCCGTCAGTTTTCAGATCGTTTTAGCCTTATTCATTCCTGTCGTGACGTTTATGACGTCACTATGACGTTTATGACGTTTCCTGTCGTGACGTTTATGAGGAAACTCACTTAAGTTATGACGTCAGTCGATTAGCAGTCTAAGGTCGAAAGCATCGCGACGGAAGTGAAAGGTCAAACCGATCAGTTGATGCAAATGCTTCTTTCATCAAAGCTAAGTGATTGTCAAAGGAAAGGGCAGGACACATTTACTGTGGGAGACGATAAGGAGCATGTATTCAGATTACGGCTCCCAGTTTTGATGTGGGTAACACATGCGTGGATTGGAATATAACATGTCAGGGACAATACTTATGGACTACGTGCTCTGACTGTGATGTTCGACTTCACTGGTACTGCCGGCAATATAATGTGTATGGACTCTTCTGTCATCTTCACAACTGTCACTGCCTGGCACGTAGACAGGATTTTTCTCAGAAAGGGGATGGGGACTCTATAAAAAAACTATTTCAAAAATGCAACGTTGGAAAATAAGAAGCAAAAATACTTCTTTTAGAGTTAATGATCATTTTTCCTTCCATTATTGTAAACGTGACATATCTGGTGCTTATGTTTCAATTCGTTCAACGTTCATTATTGACAAAAAACTTGGATCGTATCTACGAAATGCCAAGTGTATGGGCAACCAAAATGAAGTGCAAATTTCGTACCCTTAAATTGAAGTGTTTTAATTGCAGTTGAGCTCAAGTGGACCAATGTAAGCAAAACAAAGGGATTTCTATAACCGTTGTGTTGTTACATTCAGTTACTGCAAACGAACTGCATGCATCAGGGAAGGGGGACGCTCAACAATCGATTGCTTTTAAGAAATACCAAGGGTATGGGTTGTCAACGTGAAGAGCTGTTTTTTCGAACACTTCTGATGAATTGAAAAAATGGAGTTTGAGCTAAAAAATAAACTAAAAACATAGTAACGCATAAAATGACATATTTTAGAGCTATTGGGTGGCTATATTAAAATATATAACTTTATATCAAGAACGGCAGGAAAAGTATTCACATTCAATACCATAACATGTGCAAAGTACTTCCCGATACCGTCGTGTTTAGCGTAGAATGCTTAAACGTTTTCAAATTGAAATGACTTTGGTTCGGGAAATTGAAATGCTTACTTTGAGTATATTTACTTTTACATGATGTAAGTCACCCAATTTTACACCCAATATTAAAGGGACACTGCCACCTTAACATTATATATGAGTTGAGATGGCCATTTTGCGTGCTTGGCATTGAAATTATGTATGGTAAAAGTTATAACAACCACTGAGGTCGAATCACAGAGAAATTCAAGTTTGGTTTTGACACATCTGTAACATTCCCAGTCCCTAGTGTATTAGAATGGGGACCCTGATCCAATGTCGTCGTCTCTCTTTACTAAATATTGCTTACAGTCGACTTGTTTAACCTTTGGCCATACATTAGCCATAGACTAGTCATATTTATGGCAGCGTGGAGGTTTTCTTTATTAACAAAAAATCCTTTATATGACGTCATCAGCCCAAATATTAAAACGTAACTTTTTATGAAATTGAGCAATGTTTGTGAGAAACAAATGTTCATAATCGTGTTCGGCAGCAATTACTTTATATTAAGCACCACAAACGGCGTACATTTGATAACTTTTGGAAAGGTGGCAGTGTCCCTTTAAGTGTTTACCTCATTCTGTGTGGGAAAAGGTAATTTCTTTCCCTTTTATTATGTGCCCCCTTAGATCCAGCACCCACATGGACCATTTCAATGCTAATCGGTTAGATAATGAACAGTGGCCGGAATATCACCTAAACATAATTGTTTGCTTGTCTTGTAGTTTGCTTCCGACGATGGAGATGTCGGTTTACTTATTTTAATCTTGTCGAACGAGAAAATATATCACATTTTATCCCCCATGGACCATGTAATACAAGTTATCGAGAGCTCCACTTTGTGCCGCAGCCCGCAGTTGAACTTATGGTCAGCAAATATAAACGAATTACTTTTCGTTTGGTTAGCTGTAAGTCCGCATGGCGCCCACACGGACCATTGCCAACCATGGATAACTCTATGATCTTGGTACTCTCCCGTAATTGTCAATGCAAATGGTGAGACGTCCACACGTCTTTCGCCTGCCTCATATGCTCTGTCAACTATCCAGTCTGCCCTACTTCTGTCTTCTTCTCCTCCGCTCTGTCTTCCTCCTGCTGTCTTCTTCTGCGACTTCCTCCCATCGCATCGATCTGTTTCCGAGCTCCATCTGTCCCATATTTGGCCTGCCCCCTGTCCTCTGCCCTCCACTCCAGTCTCCCCCCCATCCGCGAGGAGACAGGTCGCCTGACTCTCTGTCTCTGTCTCTGTCTCTGTCTCTGTCTCTGTCTCTGTCTCTGTCTCTGTCTCTGTCTCTGTCTGTCTCTGTCTGTGTATCAAGATCAGACCAACATCACCACAGCACCCGTCCCAGACAACACAGCCCCCCCCCTCGCCACGACCCTCCGTCCTCCGCCGCCCGCCGGCCGCCACGTTGACAGATATAGAGCGATGCCGGCCCCCCAGACGGCTGGCCCTCGCTAACGAACAGCACCGGATACCACGTCGTGGGCAACGCTGCAGCCCCGCTCCTCCCATCCTCTGCAGTGATTCCCCTGCCCTCTACCCTCGCTAACGAACAGCCCGTACCACGTCGTGGGGCAACGCTGCAGCCCCGCTCCTCCCATCCTCTGCAGTGATTTCCCCTGCCCTCTCATGCTAACGAACAGCACCGGAATACCCGTTCGTGGCAACGCGCAAGCCCCCGCCTCTCTCCCATCCTCTGCAGTGATTCCCCTGCCCTCTACCTCGCTAACGAACAGCAACGGATAACCACGTCGTGGGGCAAGCGCCCGCAGCCGCCGCTCCTCCATCCCTCTGCAGTGATTGCCCCTGCCTCTATCCCTCGCTAAACGAAAAGCACCGGATACGCACGTCGTGGGCAACGCCGGCAGCACCCTGCTCCTCCCATCCCTCCTGCAGTGATTCCCCTGCCCTCTACCCTCGCTAACGAACAGCACCGGATACCACGTCGTGGGCAACGCCGCAGCCCGGCTCCTCTCCCATCCTCTGCAGTGATTCCCCTGCCCTCTACCCGGCTCCCGAGCCGCTCTGTCCAGCCGGCGGTCCACAAAGACAGATGGAGGGTGTGCTGTGTGTGCTCTGCTGACCGGGGGGTTAAGGAGGTGCGCTGATGAAGAATACCGGGTACCGGGAGGAGGATTAATGAAGATATCATGTTAGTTTCTGTCTGATTAGAGGTGGGAAATGTAAATAAAATAACGTAGACAGTATAGACACGAGTAGGTATCTGATGGTAGTCGTGAGTCCATGTCAAACCAAAGCTGCATAACCGTTCCAGGTAAAGAACAACCATTTATCCTGTCGTTGGCATGGTCTAAATAAATTACAAAATAATTAGGTGTAAAGGAAAAATGTTGAAGTGGAACCCCATTGACAATTCAGAAACGACTGGGGAATTATACTACAACGTGGCGTGATGAGACGCCTTAGAGGTTCCCACCAAAAGATATCGTTAGCAATGCTGTCTTTTTCTCTGTCTTCATTTCTGTCTCTATTAATTTGTATCGACCGAACAACGAAGCAAGTTTAACCCGCACTGCGACGGGGTTTCTAGCCGAACACGAGGCGAAGGGACAAACTTTCCCCCCGGTATCTTCGAAACCAATGATCGCAGGGGACGCATAGAGACGGATAACGAAAGCTCTCAATTATACAAATATGCAGCGTACCCGAAATACTTAAAATAAGTCACCTATCAGGTCACGGTCAGGTCAAATGTCAAAGTTGAGATATTTGAGTTTTTGGGTCATACTTGTCATCCAAAGTCTTAGATTAAGATCATTATCGCGCATACTGCTCTCAAAGGGATGCTGCAATAAGTAAAAGTGAGATTGTAAGCAAAGGTCAAGGTCAAGATCAGTTCACAATAGGTCACTGTCACCAAAAGGTCTATAAAAGCCATGGAACACATGTTATAGAGATTATTTTACACGTATAATTCGTTAATAGTAGCCATTTTTACAACCTTACACCATACAGGTCATATAAGATCAAATTTTGAAATTTATTCATATGAATAAACAACACATGTTTCTCAAACAGATTTGTTCATCATAGATAAAAGTAGACCTACTGTTTGTTAGGTCTACTGTTATCTATGGTCTCATAGATACAATAATGACATTGATTTGTCGGTATTTGGTTAATAAAGACCAAAAAACGTATTTCCAAAGATGACGTTATTAGTCACTGAATAGTTATCCTTGGGGAACAATCTGTCACACAACAATAAATATATTATTTTGGTGATTGTTTTGGGTATCGTCCATACTTGGCACTCTCATATATATATTTTGTTTTTGAATATTTTGACAATTTCGATTCTGTTGGGAAATTTATGAAAAATTATGGGTCAAAATATCAAATTCTTGTAGTTCGGGATAATTATTTGGTAGATAATTAAAGTTACTTTATCTCATGTTTTATTTTTTTAATTTTGATTAAAACTTTATTTTCTACGATATGTACGCTATAAATGATCGTTTTTCCACCAAAAAGGATGACATGACGTTATCAAATTGGCATTGTTTCCCAAAGTGTTACATTTTTTGGTACATGGTTTTGTTAGAAGACGTAGAAGTATTGATGCACCATAATGTATCCAAAAGTTGACGTCGCTGTCATGGTTTGCAAGCTATTGAGAAAACTGTAAAGAAGAGTAAAATTTGCCCCTTACGCCGTGCGGGTTAGGAAAAACACCTTTTAACTCTTTTGAGCTAACGAAAGTTTAACTTGTCATTTTTTAGCTGTCTGGCAAGGAACGTTAATAACTAAAAGACATCTAAAACGCTGTCGTGCAATGTCAAATTATCATTACCATTGCCTTATTCCAGACGTTTGTATCTGACAATAAATCTCACAAGAATCGATGCAGCCTTTTTATCTACAAGGCCTAGTGGGTCACGATAATCGATATCCATATACATGGCAACAATCTAACTATCCAAGTCACCAATCGAACTCTACTGCACATAGCCTCCTGAATATAAATGGATATTCCCACGTCATGGGTCATATCGTGTCGCCAAAACCGACGTCAAATATCGTTCTTCACATCCAACACACACCAAATAAGCCCTCCACTGGCACGTTTCACCGCTCAGTAACAGAAGCTGACGCCAGCTAATGCCATAGTCCCTGTGACCGCCCGCCGTCGTCCCAGCGGCCGGCCCATAATACGCGTCTCTGCCGCGGCCGGCTGCTATGGCTGGATGGCCGCGTCGGTGTCCGTCTCTGTGAGTGCTGAGTTGGCCGGCCCCTACCTCGCTGAGTTGGCCGGCCCTACCTCGCTGGCTGCTGCATCAGAGCGCTTCTGGGCCGCCGCCGGGCCGCCCGCTCCCCGCCGTGACGACTGCTGATGACTCTTGGCGATGTCGCCGTCTCCCTCACCCTCCTCCTCTCATGCCCTCTGCCTATCTAACCCCGCTCTTTCTCTGAACATATTGTGTCTTTCTCTACAGCCTTAATCTGTCTCTTGAGCATAACAACTTGATTTTATTATTATTATTATTAATTACATTTTTTATTAGTCTCTCTACTAGCCGCTGCTCTCTAGTCCTCCTTCATTCTCTCTAAGCCCCGATATATAGTATAATATATATTATATATTATATATAATATATATAATATATATATATTATATATATATATATATATATATATATGTATATATATATATATATAAATCACTCAAATGTAATAAGTCAAAGAGTTGGAAATCTTCTCATACATCAGAATAGAATGTGCAATGCAGTGTGTTGTTTTCGTTATGAAAAATGTGCCGGCAGAAAAATCTGTCCTTGCTTGTTAGTGTTACATGTGTATGTGTATGTTCTTGCTGTTGCTGTTAAAACAGTCGTACTGTTCACGTATATCCAGGCGGAAAGTCGCAGAATATACACATGATTATACATTCGTGTGTACAACTGGCATGAGAACGAAAGTGATGTCAGGACAAAGTCACGTGTATTTGTGTGGAAATATGCATCGCCAAAACGCTCTTCAACACACATCAGCAGCAAAGCACACATCAGCAATACTAACCAGTTGAGTTAAAAACGAAACAGCAGTAAATCCAGCGAGTTCACTGTTGAAGGATCAGCCTCGTCACTCTCACGTTCTGTTTCGCAGAGCAGCGGACTCCTCCAGCCAAGGCACGGCCCCCACGCCTACGAAGTACTGCGCCAACTGCTCTCGGACGTGCTCGGCCTCCCTTCTATAGTTGTTTGCACTCAGGCGGCCGATGAGACATGTTAGCGCGTCTGCTTGCAGTTGGTCCGCCTCGACTCTCCTCTGTGCACATGCACGCTCGTCGCTGAGGAGTGAGGAGGAAGTTGTGCAGGGTGCATGCCGTGTGCACGATCGCGCATGCGCGCTGGAGAGAGAGAGAGCGATGTTGGTGGGCCTGCGAAAAGTCATCCGCCTCTGCGCCGCCATTATTCCGAAGGGGTTTTCCACCACTCGCCGGTCGTGGGAAAGGCGATGATTGAAGATCGATGATGAGCGTCCCGTCTGGATTCGGTTCGTCCGGGGTAGAGGCGCATGATGTTTGGTGACAGTGGAAACGCCTCGTCTGCCACGATGACGCTCGGCAGCCTGATGTCTGTGCCAGGGAGGGTTTTCAGTGGGGTCCAGGGTTCCGTCACGCAGCTTGGCGTCCAGGCCACTGCGTCGGAAGATGTCGCTGTCTGACTCTCTGCCGGCGCTGCCCACCGACACGTACAGAACACGGTAGGACCCATCCACTGCCGCCAGCATCCAGCTGTGCTTCCCAGCTGTAAAAGTTGCTGCCGGAGTTGGCGGAAGCTTTCAGGACTTGTTTGCCGTCGAGTGCCGCAACGCAGCCAGGGAAGTTCCACGTCTTCCTGAAGACGGCATCGCTGTGCTCCCACGTCGCCTTCGTTGGCGTCGCAGGCACTTATTGGTCGAAGACCGACACGATTGCAGCACAGGGGGCATACACGATCGCCCTAACTGTCTTCTCGCCCAGGTGGTTCGTGGGTTCCAGCGCCGCGAACTCCATCCCGGAGGCGAGGTACCACAGCGTCAGTCCCAGGCGCTAGACAGGGTCGATCGGCTCACGGAAGTTGGTCCACGTCCGCTCGAGGCCTGTGGCGTAATACACCAATGTGCATCCTTGAATCTATTCAAGCGTGTGTTCGGTGTCTGGAAAATGTTTTCCTTTTGGTATTCTCCGCTGAATAATAGTCTCCGGTAATTTGCCTTTTACGCAATCGGCATCGACTCTGTCGGGAATAATTTGCCATTGGGAAATTATCGCTCCGCAGAGTGTTCGTTATCGGCAATGATATTATCCATGGTGGCAAGAACAACATGGTGGCAAGAACATGCTGTGCAATGCTCATCTCTTGCATGATGTGACCGTAATTGTATTGTCTTAGGCACGCAGTTTTACACAATATTGTCTTGAGACAGTCCTGAGGTAGTCGTTCTTATAGGTATCGAAACGTTGTTGTCTCACTCCGGACATTTTCCACGGTTCTTCTTCTCGCCTGCGACGGAGAATTATCGGGAATTATTTTCCATTTCCCAGGTATAAAATATAATCCTGGAAAATTTTCCCATTATCCTGGAAAATTATCAAACATTTTCCAGATACCAAACGCACGGCAAATATCTGCTGAGCTGCAAATGAGGAAAATGACACTGGTCGGTAACAGAACTTTACAAACATTGCGAAACTGTCAAACACAATGTCTAGCAACGTATGACGTTAGTTTTAACAACACGTTGCTAGGCAACGTGGCGGGTGTTTGTGAAGCTCCAATCATGATCAATGTCATTTCTTACTTACGTAAGGCATGCACATTGCACAATCGCTGCCTCCTACGCTTAAGTTAGGATATTGGAGCACTGCCCTAATGGATTTTGTATAGTGCGCTGCCGACTACTTCTCTATATTGCATATGATGTACATTGTACAGGGGTCCTTATTTGTTGCGCAGTGATTGGGCCCTCTCGTGGTCCCACGGGGCCCCTTGATATAGTGACCCTCACCCCTTGCGAAAATCCAGTGTGCGCTCCAAACTACAACACATTATTTTGTCTGAGTAAGTAGGTGTCTGAGTAAGTAGGTGTATTCATACACTAATTATGACATTTTCAGAACATTTCCTGACCAATACCAAACCAATACCGAATGAGATGCGTTTCGGCTGACCAAATACCGACCGACTTCGGTTGAAGCCAAATATGTCCCAAATTTGGCCGACTTACTAATTGTATACTTATGTACTTGTACACACTTACATAATTGTTTTGTTTAATATCATCATTCATAAAACACACATGCAAAGTTTCCAAAAAGAAATAATAATTATAAAAAAGGAACCAAATACATTTACATTATAAAATAGAGGATGCCGCAAGGAAGAATAAAGACAGTAGCATATTGAAAATGGGGTTGAAAAATACGACCACAATTATTTCATATTCATTTGCAGCATAATACATATTACATAAGTAAATACATACAGGGACGTAGGAACATCACGAAAAGTGAGGGGGCCAGTGAAACTTTGATCTCGTCTTGAGAGTAGCCAAGCCCCCTATTGCAGATTTATTTGCAGATTTGGGCTATTCTCGTCTTGACAAACCTTGTGCTATCAACAATTACTGTTAGCACCAAGCAGTTTTTTAGCAAACAATTTGACTGAAAAGTGAAAAGTGAGGGGGACATGCCCCCCCCTGTTCCTACGCCTATAGGTATACAGGAATACATACATTGTATCTGGCCAAAGTTGAAGGGGCAAATGACTCCCCTAACTTCCCCTTACTGTTCTTGACATTGGTCAGGACTCAGGATTCAGCAATGATTTCACAATGATATAATGACTGCAAGTGCATGATGACGACCACTGCCTCGCATGTAAACTTCTTACACATATGACAAGTGCTAAATAGTGTACAATAGAAATAGTGTTACTGTCTGAACCTCAAGTAAGTTTTACCATCATATCCTGTGTGGATATGAGCGTTGGAGTTATTTGCAGTTATATATCTGCATCAAAAAGTTGCTAGTATTTATAGAAAATGGGAAAAATTATGCCTCACAAAAAGCCCAGCTTTTCAAAGGAGCTGCAGCTGAGAGACTTGCCCAAGGCCCTAGACATACCTAAAAACACAAAATGGGCATTGTAGTATACGTGCAAGAAATACAAACAAAGCGGGTACAATGCGCAATGTATACAATGCGGACACTACCATACTCATGCCAGCCATATCCTTCAAAAAGCAAAGGAGGTAAAACACAATACAATCACTATTTACGAATGACATTTGTGGCGCAGGCCCACGTTTTACTCAATTGCTATGTCCATAAGTGTAAGTGATACAGGGCAACAGGCTGCCTTATTTTCTACAATAACCCATAGTCATTTGGAAAATGTACTATTGTATTTTCAGTAGCACCTACAGTAAGGCTACCTAATACTATTTTATATTATGTTATGCATCATTCTTTGACAGAGGTATATGAGTGGTTCTACCATCACTTGTGATATAGCACAAGGAGAGTTGATTTCTTAGAAGTCGCTTTATGAATGTGCATTATGCGTTGCCTTGTATTATTGTGCTCGGCTAGTGATTTGGAGACTCGTTTGTGCCTGCTACTTAAGATGGTGTTTGTAATATGTATATCGTACCTATAATGTATGCAAATTGCAATAGTTTTTTATGGTCCTCACATACACTTGTCAGCAATATCTTCAATCTTGATATAATAATGATGTATTGTATTACATGTTTACATGAATTGATTGATTTTTAAGGGAATTTGCTAGATACAAATTATAATTCGTATTAGGCTGACTGTGAACTGAAAAGTGTCCAAAAATATAGAAGCCTGACCGACCGATTACCAAATCAGTCAACACAAAATGTGTTACTAAAATGTTGGTAACCGATCGAAACCACTAGTGCGTACTTGTACATGCATCACCGTTCTGTCCCCGCCTTTGACAACACACATTGGGAATAAATCGCAGAGAACCGGGCACAGCGCCCTGCCCGTGCCCACGCAGACGGCAGCATTCAGCGCAAATCGTCAGCTCAGGACAATCCGTCCTATGTGTCTGCCGCTGCCGCACGGTACATCTCGGGACAATCCATCCTATGTGTCTGCCGCTGCCGCACGGTACATCTCAGGACATCCATTCTATGTGTCTCTGCCGCTGCCGCAAGCGGTAACATCTCGGGACAATCATCCTATGTGTCTGCCGCTGCGCACGGTACATCTTCAAAGGACATATCCATCCCTATGTGTCTGCCGCTGACGCACGGTATCATCTCAGGACAATCCATCCTATGTGTCTGCCGCTGCCGCACGGTACATCTCAGGACAATCCATCCTATGTGTCTGCGGCTGCTGTCCGCTACATCTCAGGACAATCCGTCCTATTTGTCTGCGGCTGCTGTCCGCTACATCTCAGGACAATCCGTCCTATTTGTCTGCGGCTGCTGCCCGCTACATCTCAGGACAATCTGTCCTATTTGTCTGCGGCTGCTGCCCGCTACATCTCAGGACAATCCGTCCTATTTGTCTGCGGCTGCTGTCCGCTACATCTCAGGACAATCCGTCCTATCTGTCTGCGGCTGCCGCACGCGACATCTCAGGACAGTCCGTCCTATTTGCCTGCGGCGGCAGGACAGTCCATCCTATCTGTCTCCCGCTGCCGCTCGCTAAATCTCAGGACAATCCATCCTATGTGTCTGCCGCTGCCGCACGCTACATCTCAGAACAATTCATCCTATGTGTCTGCGGCTGCCGCACGCTATGTTTCCATTAGGGAGTGCCGGCCGGGTCAGGTCAGCACAGATCGAGCGGCGAGATTTACTCCCCTGGTGCGCGGTGAGCGCCGTATATGCAGGCCGTTGGGGAATTGGGGACATCAGTGGTAGAGGAAGCGATTCCCGGAGCGTGTGAAGTGCAGTCTAATACATCTGTCATACAGCTCGCATTACTGGCGTCCACTGTATCAGAATATTCTCCATACGACACAACCGGGAAATCTGTCCCACCACTGTGTCCCAATTATACCAGAAGGCTCGAAAGTGAGAGAAGAATTTCGGGCGCGCCTGCGCTCATAACTCAGCAGCGGCCGCACTTTACGGGAATTGGGGAAGCTACAGTGGTGGGACAGATTTCCGCGGTTGTGTCCGTATGGAGAATATTCTGATACAGTGGACGCCAGTAATGCGAGCTGTATGACAGATGTAATGTCTTAGGTGCACCTGGGATTAAACAGAGGCACAATGGACGGTATATTTTTTAGAACTGGATACATGCATTGTCCGCCCCCGTAGCTCAGTGGGAGAGCGCCGGTCTTCTGAACTATCTCAGTAGTGGCAGCCTGGGTTCCAGTCGCTTCGGCGCTCGCTATTTGCTCCTGACTGGGATGGCCTGCTGCCAGTGGCAGCGGTCGCACTCAAGGCCAGGTGACGTAGCGAGAGGGGCTGACGTGTTCCAGTAGGGTAGGTCCATAGAAATGAATTATTTTTCCGGAAAAATGGCGTAGTATATTTGCACTTTTGGTATAAGAGTCCATGCAAATTATTTTCAAAAATAATTATCTAAATTTGGGTGAGCAAAATCGCACTTGAAATGTGATAAATTGCAAAAATGTGAATTTCTTAGCCTGTTCTTGGAGCAATAATTACCTGTCTAAAAACGATTCGCGTTATTGGATATAACGTCTTTGGTGCCCAAAAGCATCGTTCTATTGTTTAATTTTTGAATTTGGAAATTTTATCTCTGTAAAATTGTCCATGATAATAGCTAAAATTCGTGAAAATGTCAACATATGCACAATTTTCCAAATGGCTGTTCCGGAGCATGTCAAAGCTTAAAAATTGAGATAAAGCATCGGTAATGAATTATATTTTTAAGTGTTGACTGTAGATACTTAACTGTAAGCACTAAAGCCAAAGTCATGGACAGAGGGGGGTCCAACCACACCTTCTGTCTTAAAGGCCCACACATCTGTGCTGCTACAATTCTTGATAATCTTTACTCCTCTCTCTGTCCATCGGCAGCCCTTTGATATTTGCTACATCAGCCAACAGGGCTGGAGATCCTGGGGGTTGGTGGAGGGGGGGGGTCACAACCCCCTGCCCCCTGATGTTTAAAACTCGGGGCAGGGGTCCAATAGAAAATAAAAACTGTGTGGCCTCTTCATCAAAAGAAAGCGGAGGGTCATAGGTCAGAATGGGCCCTACACATGCCAAAAGTGGATTTTTTAACCGAGTTAGCCGTCTTCAAGTCGGCATGGGTGATCCATGCCGACTAAGAAGATCTGAGGGAGACCTCGGTAGGCCAGAGGCCCCTCGGTCGTCTTGAGATAGCACTTGGCCAGCCTGATAGGGCCCAGCGTCTGCCTGGGGCTCACAGGTTTTCCGGAGGGTCCATAGTCGGCCTAAGAGGCCCTCGGTCGGCTTGAGATAGCACTTGGCCAGCCTGATAGGGCCCAGCGTCTGCCTGGGGCTCACAGGTTTTCCTGAGGGTCCATAGTCGGCTAAGAGCCTACGGTCGGCTTGAGGACCCACAGTCGACCTGAGGAGCCAATCGGTCGCCAAATGAGGCCCTCAGTCGGCCTTTATGGTAGCCGCCCTGGTCACATCCTGAACGAGCGAGGTAACTTCTCCCGTTCCCTCGACCTGAGAGGCTTACGATAGGTCTGAGGGTCCCTCGCTCGGCCTTAGATTGCCCTCGCAGTCGGCTTGAGGGGCACGTAGTCAGCTTGGGGCTATTGGTTGGCCTGAGGGGTCCTCGGTCAGCTTGAATGGGCCCTTGCTTGGCCTGAGGGGCCTACGTCGACTTGAATGAGCCCTCGATCGGCTTCGCAAAACCCTCATGGGCCTGAGGATCCTCGGTGCCGACTTAGAGTCTCTTTGTCGGCTGTTTTTAGGGGCCCTTGTCACGGGCTTGAAGAGAGAACGTCGGGATGGCCTGAGGCGAAGTCATGCAGTCTAGTCTCAGCGTACGAATGTTAATGTCGGTCCGGAGTGGCCAAAGTCCCTGGTCTGTGTAATGTGTCTGAGTTTTGGTATCTTTAAATGTGAATCTGCCTCATGCCTCATGCCCCACTGAGAATGGCCTTTATGCCAGTCTGAGTGGACCCTCGTCAATCCGAATGGGCTCATCGATCTGCTGAAAGGGGCCTTAATTCGTTAAGACTGACCCTCAGCGTCTTTTTGAGAGTGTCAATGATGTTGCACCAAAGAAGTGTGTGCTGTAAATTTCAACGACCATCAACAGGGTGTCGATGTCAGGACCATCCAGTCCGCACCTCTGACAGGGCCTCTGCCGCCCGTCTGTAGTGGGCCCTTTTGCTGGGTCGTCTTTGCAGTCTTACCGGCTTATCTGTATGGTCCTGGCGGGGCCCTCTGATGCCGACATATATCTATCTTTGGGATGATTTCTTTCTTCTACGTGGCAAAAAATATCGTCAAGCAATATGCTCTTGCTTCCCAGCATAGCGATATATCCCATCAAACTACTTGCATGCATAATTTTGCTAGTGTTTTTGCCCCTCGCAAAAATACAGGCTTCGAAAATATCTCTTCACCCTTCTCTCGTTCAACAACTGTCCTCCCTATTGAGTAGCTCCCTGCTTCCCTCGTTCGTCTCTCTCTCCGTTCATCAGTGCAGCCACCCACTCACCCTTTCCTTATACCAGCTTTCACCTGCCCCACGTGTGTCTCACCACAATACTATTACGCTCACACCATAGCTCTCCACTCTCGCCTCCCCACTCACCTTGTATAATAAGTCCTGGCCCTTCAAGCGGAGTGCTTCTCGTCCGCCCTTCCTCAACACTCACACGGACTGACTCCGCCCAGAAATCAGATAAGTGATCTGTCATTCTGTCAGGGCCTCGTCAGCGCATTGTTGCATTGGCTCCCACTATTCGAATCGCAAACCAGTTCTCCTTAAAAAGTGAGAAATGGATGTGTAACAAGTACGGATCCGGTGAGAGCGACAATGCACAACATTAGTTGCGAAAGCAAGTGACCAGAACATAGTCTTAGCATGTGTATCAGATCGTACGAATAGTTCCTAGTAACAGTAACTATTGTCACCGAACAGAGCAATGATGACCTCCGTATGGTCCGTCGCTCTATTGCGCAATGGAAAAAGAGAAAACCACAGTGCCAGCCACCTCAACTTCAGTTCGTGACAATTAATCTCACTGTGCTTAAGCAACCCATACTCGCAAAAGGTGTATCTTCAAGCGTCCGTAATGACAGTGCATTAGAATGTTGGACAATTTTATGACCACCTTTTTAATGCTATTATTTGCAAGATAAAACCAAAACAAAACAAACACTCCAAATATAGCGGACAGTTGCCAATGCCTATCTGACGACATTGCAACCACTCCAACCATTATTGTGTTTCATTTGTTTTCAGCCGGGGCAGTTCATGTATATTTGTGCCAACAGCCTTTGTTAATTTCAACGTTGCATTAATATGTCGTCACTTCGAAAAATGTGCACGACTAAATTTGTAGTTAAAAAGTGTTGCTTTGTTCTGACACGTGAACCGTGATACCAAAGGCAAAAAATATACTTACGCCATTTTCTTCCGTGAGAGAAATATTTCTCATATTATCCCCGGTCTATTGACCTACCCTAGTTGTCCAGGTATGTCGGGCACGTTAAAACTTTCGTCTCTAAAATTCTGCCCGGCCCAACAGAAGAATTGCGCATCGGGTGGTGAGGTCAGGACCAGCGCAACAATCTCTGCTTAGCGCGGGTCCTGACCTCGGAAAGCCATCCCTACAAAGCATTCCGACTAAATTTATATAAAAAATGCAAGTTCGGGTCTGATTTGTCTGAAATAAGGCTATTTGCATATCAAGCTGGTCGACTAACGATGACCTATGAAATCGAGTAGACTATTTATTGGAATAAGGTAGGTGAAGTAGAAAGTGTATGAGACAAGTGCATCTCCACGAATCTCCACGATCGATGCTCAGAGATAAACAACCATACCTTTGCGCCTTGCATATCAGCCACATAGCCAGGATTTTTATCAGGGGAGGGGGGCACGTCGGAAAAAAATGTTCCTCAGCCATGTGCTGCTGACGGGGGAGGGGGGAAGGGTCGGGTAGACAGATAATACCATTTTATCTAATGATAATTTATTTTGCTCAGGGGGGTGCCATGCCCCCACTCTTTCCGTTGGCTACGTCCCTGTTGCATATCAACACACTCACTGACTTCTGATTGCGCCACCTACTGTTCGGCGGGACTTAGTCTGCCACTGGCCGACAATGGTCTGGCTCCACGCGAGAGCGAACACCACCGCTTACCGCTAGTCGATAAGTCATTCTGCCGGTAATCGTGCATCGCTGAACAAGGCTAAGGCTCAATTCACATTGAGCTGAGTATATGTTCTGCTGACCTGTGATCTGGAATAACGTGGTAGACGAGAGCGGAATAGCGGTCGGGATGTCAGAGACTGAAATACCATGCCTTCGAGACTGACGATATTCATGAATAGGTGACCCGAGTGACTGTTATGGGCTGCAATAGTTAAGTGTGGTGCCACGAATCTGCGCTCACTCAATCCCTGATTTTGTGGTTTACTGTCACCAAGCTAATTCATTTATCTCGGAGAGAGTAATTGTGTTGAAATAATCGTTACGACAAATCCGTCAACTAGCTAGATGTTGCTTCGAGGCATGCTAGCTGTTCTGAGTACATTGGTAGTGCCACAAAAACAAAGCATAAAATGACACAGAACAATAGACCATTGGCCAGGATATATCCAATATCGAGAAGGCCTTCGCATGAAATGTTGTCTGTGTATTGCAGAACGATGCAAAATGAAATAGTTGATTCAACGCGAATTCAGTATTGATGTAACGCTAATTGCAACCCGTAATAGTATCACAATCAGTGAATGCATGCAGGTATTAAAGTTAATCCTGAGAATAAGATTAACTGCGGCGTGATCCATATACCGAAAGCATTATAAATCAGCTTAAGATTTAATATAGTTACAGACGATTTTTAACATGTGACAAATACTGCATGCTAAACTCAGAAATTTGTAGTACATGCATCTGCAGACGGCCTCACATTGTGTCAAATTAATATTGTGTTTGTTTCGTCGCTTCCCGTCCCATAGGTGCCAAGCACTGATTTAAATTGGAGAGACGTCAGATAGAACTATGTTTTGTGTTGCTCCGCTTCCTGTAAGCTAGTAACTAATCCTGCTACAACGTACCCACGCGCCGCTGAATAAACTACACATAGTGCATAGCCGGGCGTTAATCGTTTCTCTACGCAATTCGGTGTTGCATTCGTGTCTTTCGACTTTTGTACGTTTGCCGGACATATAGATCCGTATTGAACGAGTTTCTAGGGTAATTCTGGGACGGGAGACACGGAGTGCACGCTTTCCCACCTAGCAGCCGTGACCCAGATGTTGACCTGTGTTGCAAACTACCTGTAACCAAAAAGAGCGTGTAAGGTCTCCAGTGGCCTCACACCAAATTTTAGCGTTAGTAGGTCCAGCCGTTCTCAGCTACGTATGAGTTACCATACTTACTAAACACCCCTGACGCGGCACGTGTCACGCGCCGTGCTGACCATCACATGAGAAAAAAATGTCAATAATTCATAATGTCATTACATGGGGCTATCTGATGGCGAAAGAACGCTTGTCAATCGGCAATGCGGGTCAAAAGATATAAAGCTATCCTGAATCCACTGACGCTAGCAAAGTCCGTCGGTTGGCCCGGCACTGTGGGTGTCCTCGCCTAAATTATGTGAGAATAAACCAATGGTTATCAATGAGGACTCGTCTCCGCGTCTTTCAAAAGCGAACTCGCTACAGTACAACAAAAGCATTCATGAAAAGACATTATTGGCGGAACGCCCGAGCACCTACTACACGCTAACACGCACATCAGTACGCTACACACGTACTTTACCACAAACGATCCATGAGTTATAGCAGCATGGTAATAAGCTGCCTTAAGTTAACTGACGCTTGATAATTGGCTTCCATTCTTAGGTCCTTATTTAAAATAGGTCTCCTGGTGTGAAAAGACCCATTGTAATCATGGACACCCACAATGGACTAAACAAGCCTTGCCCCAGCCTTGCATGCGTACGGGATTACGACCATGATGTAATGCTGAGCTGGGGTGATCAATCTGGAAGAGTTGGTAATTAACTACTTTACGCTTAGACCGACTTGCACGCGACCCTACCCAACGCGGAACGGACGGAGCAGCCTACCTCTGGGCTCCCGGATTGTGTGTAAGAAAACATTGCTGGGCGTTGTAGAAGTGAGCCTAAAATTCACTTTTGCAATTGTTTGTTGGGACAAACAATTTCTGTCCGCATGGTCCTGTATACCTCATACAGAACGAGATCGTACGAAGTTCCGAAACACTTTTCGCGTGGACCCACAGTTGCGAGTCTTTATAGCTTTCAGTAAGAAAGATTGACGGTTCCAGCACCTGTTTCAAAGTCACGACAGGTTCTTGATGAGTCCCTTTTATAGTTCTTCAGGAGAAGATGTGGACGGTTTTCGAACACTGTTTTCGGTGGAAACAGTTCTTGTAGGTGCAAATTCCCGTACCCTTATAGCTCTCAGAGAGAAATTGTGACGGCTTCCGCAAGCATATTTTTTCGCGTTGAGTTAACATTCCTGCTGCCAGGTCCTTAAGTCTCTCAGAAAAGATGGACGGTTCCGTGTGCACTGTATTTTCTGCCTTGGAACATAATTCTCGGAGTCCTTATATGGCTCTCAGAAGAAGATGTGACGGTTCCGAGCACTGTTTTCGGTGGAACAGTTCTGTGTTGTTCACTCTGCTCTCCACTGGCGGATCCAGGGGGCGGGGGGGGGGGCATCAGGGGCAAATGCCTCCCCACGCAGGAATCAGGGAGGGGGGGGCAATCAATACAAGTATGACCCCGCGCGCTCCCGGTACTGAACTTTAAAAACAATGATCCTAGTAGAAAACTGGGAAAGTTAACCATTTTTCGGGCAAAGATAACAATTTATCGTAAAAAATAGTCTTTGCAGCAGTCAAAATCCTGCTATCCACAGTAAAAAAACAGGGAAAATTTCGCGCCGCTTCGTGGTATGACACAAGTTTCGCAATTGCTGATGCAAATTAGGAAATGGATAAATGAATCCCATTAAGTGTCTGGCAGAGACTCTCCTTCACTGGCGGAATCAGGGTGCACTTCCAGGAGCCAGTAAATCCTCCCCCCCCCCATTAAGAATATGTCGGTTGAGAAATTTCAAAGACAAGTATCCCCCTCCAGCGCGTTCCCTGCATGAACGTGAAAAACAATTGGATCTTAGCATAACTGGAAAGCAACAATTATTCGGGAACAGATAACAATTTATCGTGAAAAAACTATATTTGCAGCAGTCAAAATAGAAATGGACAGAAAGTCAAAATCGAAATTTCCAAAACTGGGAAAATTGTATCAGTCGATAAGCTCGCTCCTCGCTCCCTCGCTCCTCGCTTCCCTCGCTTCCCTCGACTTCCTCGCTCCCTCGCTCCCTCGCTCCCTCGCTCCCTCTCTCCCTCGCTCCCTCGCTCTCGCTTTCTCGCTTTTGCTCTCCACCCATCAGACTATTGTGTTCGCTGAATCGCGGCATGGTATCGGAACTCGTGTTCATCGTCACTGCTGCAATCATATATCACAGAAGTCAGTTATGATTCATGGCAACAGTGGTGTGTGATCATAACAGTTACTCTTGTTGGGGCAAATCGTGAATAGAAATGTTATTGTTTATTTTACCCGACATGTTTCACACAACACAGCTCGGATGAGTTTTCAGCTGGCAGTGGTGGCTTGCTGCAGTATACATTTAGCCGATTTGCGACCAGGTGTTAATGGTTTTCAGTTGCTTTGTTTGGTCGTTATAAAAGATTCCTGCCCTGCCAGTGACGACAGAGACAGTACATAGAGCACACCCATATCTGACGATTTGGGCTGGCACACCATTGCCTGGCCATCGATCTTCGATATGGTGTAGGGCGTGACAATGGAACCAGCGTGTCACGCCGGTAGCGTGAGAATCAGCTGACAAGCGGAAACCCAGCCAACCATGAAGCGGAACACTACTTGTTATTTATATGTCGAAGAAACATGCAGGCGAAAGTGATTTGGCGCGAAAGCCGTTGAGCTGTTTTTGCAAAAACTGAGTGGTTTAGCTGTCAAGAGGTTAACGCTGCGTTGATTTCAGTCAAAGGCTTCTGCGTAGACAGAAGTTTTAAGTTTAAACAGTATGATTACATTATGTCACCAGCTGAAAGGCGAACTCAGCGGAAATTTAGCACGCGCACTGGAGAGGGATATGCCACTAACGCGCACTGAACCCCCCCCCCCGAGATCTTAAAAATATGAAATATTGAACCATTAAACTTACAGGTTACGTAGGTGCTATGATCAACTACATTTTCTAAAATTGGATGGCTTTAGGTTAATATCTCAAGGGTCAAACGAGGTCACGAAGGTCAAATCTGGCCAGATGTCACCATGTTTTATTATTATTTGACCTGTGTGAGTCTGTGACGTCACAGGTCACCAGCAATGTGTCTATAGTTATGTTCAGGGATGATGAACACTGAAATTGGCTACAGAATGGCGTTTGAATCGTCCCGATCTGACTGTTGGTTCCGAAGATATCGCTTCGCCGACCTTGATTCTGCCCGCCATCTTATAATTCAAGCCCATATAACTCCAAATTAACCAACCGATTTCAATTTTTTACGTAAAGTGATCCGCTATCTAGTTGCCGTAAACTTCGCACAAAAACACCACCCTGCCCTGCGTCATTTTTTAGTTATTCACGAAAAACATGTGTGGGAGGGGGCACAAAAGCGCGCGTGTTAACATAATAGCGGGAAGATGAAATTATAAATTGTATTAAGCACACTTATGACGTTGTTATATGCAAATAGACTTAAGCGTTAAATTGCTGAGAGCTAAAATGATTAGTTTTGCCAGACAAAAGTTTTGCTCGCATTAATGCACTTTTATAAGACCACGACAATTTGAAAGCCGGCAAGGCTCCCTAGAACTCCGAAATAACCATAATTTGTGTTCTCCGTTTCTGCTGACCCAGCTCGCATCTGATTGCCTTCTGCTTGCTGCCACTGTAATCCTCGCCCGCTGATTGGTCGGCTGCCGTGTGGATAATGGCCAGAGCCGTCCGCGGGTCAGCTGGCCATAAAACCTTCAGGCAGTGTGGCGATAGACCAGTTATGAACCGTCGGAAGCTGTAATGTTTGCCGCCGGCCCCGGGTCCGGCGATATTTTGTGGACAGCCGGCAGTGATTAGAGCGACGGTATTTTGTGGGCAGCCCCGGCAGTGATTGGAGCGCACTCATGAAGTGGTGAGGGGAGGGGAGGAGGGTGGTGAGGGTAGGGGGAGGGCGGAGGGGACAGTGGCGTACCAAGCATAAGCTAGATGGGCTTATGCTTGGTGCACCACTGATGACATGATGGGGGGTGGCGGCTCAGATAATTTTAGGTATTTATTTTGAATTAGATACAATATCAGTATT
The DNA here is from genome assembly GCA_014673585.1 of Semibalanus balanoides. Lineage (NCBI taxonomy): Eukaryota > Metazoa > Arthropoda > Thecostraca > Balanomorpha > Balanidae > Semibalanus > Semibalanus balanoides. The sequence continues at coordinate 47,330 of VOPJ01003830.1, forward strand.
TCATTTTTTACAATGCTGGTTTTATTTACTGGCAGATAAATAATTACATGAAAATGCTGTTTTTATTCGATATTTAATTTATATAATTATGTTGTATAAAGCAATTTGCATAGAATTATCATGTCATGCAAAATATTTCACAATATGAGCCTGTTCTCCTAATAAGAAGTGGTTCAACACTATGATATAAGAACTTCAAAACTGAGTCATGTGACTCAAAACTGAGTAACACAACTGGGCTGAAATAGACTGTGCGAAAATTGTATTCGGATTTGGCCATTTCTTAACAAATCATCACCAAAAAACGGAGTCTCACGTGGTCTGAAATCCATAGTAGGTCAGGCATTTCCGCCGAGTCTAACGGCCATCAATCGATCGTTCCTCCGCGGCCTCTATGAGGAGAACTTGACCACACGCTAACGCCAGAGTCTGCATATTTGATGGCCGGGGGTCCATTGTGGTCTGTGCCATGCATGATGGATGAGACGTCTGACGGGAACCGACACGGAGAATATGTCATGACATAGCCGGGCCAGCAGATGCGAGAGAGCGAGAGAGAGAGAGTAGAGAGAGAAGAGTGAGAGAGAGAGAGAGAGGAGAGAGAGAGAGAAGAGGAGAGAGGAAGGAAGGAGAAGAGAGAGGAGAGAGGGAGAGAGAGAGAGCAGCGAGGAGCGCGGAGAGAGGGCCGTAGAGAGAGGCCTGAGAGAGCGAGAGAGCGAGAGAGCGAGTTATGTAGTTCGATGCGCGTAGATGTCTGAATGAGCGTAAGATGCGTATGAGCTGAGACGAGAGCGAGAGCGAGAGCGAGAGCGAGAGCGGAGCGAGAGCGAGAGCGAGAGCGACGAGCGAGAGCGTAGCAGCCGAGAAGGCGAGAGCGAAGAGCGAGAGCGATAGAGAGAGATAAAATAGAGCAGGGGAGCAGACTGTCATATGTGGCATTGATATAACGGTATACGGTATTCTGCTGCGGTGCTATGCTAGTGTTATGCTTTCATGATCATTTAACGCGTTGTTTGTTGGATAGTATATTTCGGCATAACATTTCGACACTGCGACCTAAGGACATCTTTTGACATAACATATAAGGACACCTTTCGACATAACATTTGTCACATGGTATTTACATCGGTAAACAAATGTATTCATATTAACTTATAAATACGGAATGTATTCATACAAGTCATATAACCTAACAGTTATGGCACCCTTACACCCATACCAAATTATGTGAAGAGTTTTTATATATGCTTCCGGGACTGTATTTTGATATGTGCAGGAGCTTGTGGGCACCGTCGCGTGCGGCTTTCAAGTCTGCAATCTGCTTCAAAGTTAAATCGCAGCCAGAATCAATGACGGCAGCACTTTAACTGACGGGAGTCCAGTTCAATGGTTATAAGCTCGACGTTGAGTTGGATTTTAACGTCAAACAAATCCACAAACGTCGGCTTATTTCGCAAGTTTAACAGTGATTCAGTTTTTCAAACATGGCTTTGATGAATCGAACAACCACGCGCTATTTCAAAATGAAAAGACAGTGAGAAACAGCGGTTTTGTCCAGTTAGTGTACATTAAATTGCGTATTAAGCTTAAAAAACAAGCTTGTAATGCCAGTAATGCACACAATTATCCTAGGACGTATCTCGTATCTATGCATGGATTAGAGTTTCCCATACATTTGAAACACAATTTTTAACAAAATATTTAGCAGTCTCAATCACCTTAGATTGTTATTCTCAACAGTCGCTTCAGACCAGTTGAAATCACCATAGTTTCCATTATGTAGAAGCCGGCCACGAGTACCACAACGCTACGTTTGGTTGGGGAAAACTCACCAGCAGCACTAGAGGCTATGAGCACACATAGCTGACGTCAGTTATCACTACGTCACGTACTGCTGACGTCACGTACTGCTGATGTAGGGTATGTCGTTAGCGCTGAGCTGGCCACTCAGTGAAGTATTGTTTGACGTCAGGCCAGCCGCAGCCGTGTGCGGTTTCTATGGCGGCTGATAGCGGGCTGAGACGTCAGACTGAAGCCGTGTGCGGTTTCTATGGCGCTGATAGCCGGGCTCAGACGTCAGACTGAAGCGTGTGCCGTTTCTAATGGCGCTGATAGCGGCTAGACGTCAGACTGAAGCCGTGGTGGTTTCTATGGCGGCTGATAGCGGGCTGAGAACTGAAAGCCGTGTGCGGTTTCTATGGCGGCTGATAGCGGGCTGAGACTGAAGCGTCGTGCGTTTCTATGGCGGACTCGATAGCGGGCAGAGACTCAGACTGAAGCCGTTGCGGTTTCTATGGCGGCTGTAGCAGGGCTGAGACTGAAGCCGTTGTGCGGTTTCAATGGCGGTGATAGCCGGGCTGAGAACGTCAGACGGAAGCCGGTCGGTGTTCTATTCGGGCTATCGGGGTGAGAACGTCAGACTGAAGCCGTGTGCGTTTCTATGGGCGGCTGAATAGGCGGGCTGAGACGTCAGATGAAGCCGTGGCGGTTTCTATGCGCGGCCGATAGCGGGCTGAGACGTCAGACTGAAGCCGTGTGCGGTTTCTATGGCGGCTGATAGCGGGCTGAGACTGAGTGGCTGGTGGAGCCATCATCCACCTCTCAACATGTGCGGTACATTTATCACGCTGATCTCTTTTATTCGAAACATACACTGTTTCGATTAAAAATACATAAAAAACGTTGTGCTGCTATTTAAAGCTGAACATGATGGGCTATAAAGTGTAAAACATTGCTCAAATTCGCCAATAACATTGCTGTCGCAATGGTCAAATTAAGTAATTGATCATTTGCGTGGCCCTTCCAAATAAAGTTGCGAACCATATCCACAGTATTTACAAGTTCATTTTAAGATGTTGAAGCACATTGCGCATCTGTGTCATTGAGCTTGTCCATGTTGTGCTGAACTATCCCCGCCCCCCCCCAGCGACGGAATTGCAATAAGCCACATATTTTCGCATATTCACCAATAAACAATCTACGTCTCTCCAGAAAAAAAAAACTGCAAGCAACATTTACGCGCCTAAATAACTCATGCTAACTCACATTCCTACATTCTAAGCTGGCAGCAGAGACACTGGTACCGTGTGAAAATGTCATCAACTATAGTCCACCTGGCACGTGTTTCTTGTTCCGTTTGCAGCTGAGGCGCTCCACCTGGCCTCCTTGCTGTGTCAACATGGCTACTTCTTTCCTGTCGGTGACGCGAAAACTCTTCAGGTCAAGGACGACTCCTCTCTCTACCGATTTCAGGTCAGTTTCAGGGTTTCATTTGAGGCTTTATGTCGGGTTACAGTTTTTAAATATCAACCGAAATTTGCATACGATAGCTAAAAAGGGAGTGATATATATTTTTTTTTTTAATCGAAAGCAAAATAAAATAAACAACATACCATTATGAACGACAAATAATCGGTCATCGCCTTTTTTGGCGATGACCGAGCGGGCGCGCTCTATATTTAGATTTGTCCATTATCTCTTTTCTCGAATCCGCCACCAAAAGGGAGTCGCAAGCGTCCTGAGCACCAGGTACATGATTTCATGGTATAAATAAATGCATTAGATCGCAAATTCGTTGACTGTCGACGTACTGGCCGTGTCGGGCCGTGTCGGCGCGGGTCGTGCCGGGTCGAATGTAAATTTGTCTACGGTAAATTGACGAGAAACCTCACGGACTCTTCGCGCCCGCTCGGTAAAAGTAATCCTCTCAATGCCTGTAACAAAGTTAGTTATGACATGGCTGTGATTTACTTTACCTTATTTGGTATTAACTGCTAAGCGGGGTTGGTCAAGTGTACTCATCATTGTGATTGGTCGAAGAGAATGTGACGTCATGTGGCACGGCCGGCCGGTAGCGAGGGCCGGGCGAGCCGAGCACGATGGGCAGTCAGGGCTCTGGCGCTGATTGGGAGCGGTCCTGCGACTCAGCCGCGAGTGTGTTGGTTGTATGGAGGAACTGGGAGAGTGAGTGAGGAGTAACTGAGTGACAATATAGCGTGTGAAAGGAGAAGACAGACTCTAACTGGAAACTAGGACTGAGACCGAACTGATCGATTCGACGACAACATTGTTACAATGCCGTATTTGTATATTTTTTGTGAGCAAAGAAGGGACAGGTTGAGTGAGAACATTGTGAAGCGTAAGATTCTTCTTTTGAGATTCAAATATTAGTCGGAATGTATATAAAGTAAAGCGATGTAAAAGTTCTTACAAACGTGTCGCAAATTCCTGGACTTCATGAGAATGGCGAATGTGATTTTGTCCTTGAAATTTCACTCAACTACGAATGCGTCAATATGAACGGGACAGCCCAAAGCAAAGTATCCATTGTCCACAGACGGCACTGGTAACCAGGCCAGGCCGGACCAAAGGTCTGGTTGCCTCGAATTTAATCAGGGAGAGTGGTAACTATAAGCATTGCAGCACAACACAAATACATACTACGCCATATCACAAGCTAATGTAAGAGATTGGAAGGGAAAGCTTACCACACAAGCTAGTATAAGAGACTGAAGGGAAAGCTTACCAGTGTAAGTAGTGCATTGCGTATGACGGCGAATGAGAGATCAAGCCTATCATAAGCCGACGACAATTACTACTGCCGGGATTTGATTATTTGCACGGACATATTATTGAATTTGTAAGCCAGTACATGTTCAAAAGGCTGACAAAGACGATCGATCGAGTACAGCTTTACATGATATCTCACAGGTGCGAGAATTGGTTACTTAGGTTTGGGAACTTGTTATATTTGCACCTTCTTGTTATAAGAATCTAAAAATAACATTGGGCACGCCTACGTCCGCATTTACATTTCATTGGTATAATCTAGCTGGGGTCTTTCATACATTTACCATATTTTCAAAATGATATTATTATTATTTCGTTGTCATTGGTGCCAACTCAAGATAACATACTCAGCAGACTAGCATATTATTAAGAATGATGAATTTGACAATCGGACGTTGCCAAAGCATCAAAATACAAACGACAAAAAAACTTATGTTAAGATTTAACAGTAGCCTTACAAATAGTCATGTGTTGCACTGTTAGTGCTAAACTGAATTTGCTTTCATGTCAATTGAATGTAATCGTTTCACCATCAATCTGTGCAGCTTCCAAGCCTCCCAACTTCCGATCATGGTCTAATCCACTCTCGGCTCATTGACCGCGTGGAGCTGAGTGCGGGACCAGCGAACATAACAGAGCTAACTGCTCGAGGTTTCCGCGGCCATCATTTAAATCGGCACCGAAGCCAGACGATAAAGCGCCGTTCCCGCCCGGCTCTTTCACGCTCCATTTCTGTCGGTTTTTGCCCTGCCGCTGGAGCCTGATGGGAGACCAATTTTACCAAAGTGTTGACTCACAATGGAGTCATTAGAGTCATTAGTTGCGGCATCGATGTGAAACTTAGTCATAAAATGTTGGAGATTTGAAGATATTGCTGTTACACATTTTGAGCCTCGTTGCAATTAGCGCAATATTAATTATGAAAAAAAATGCTGTCGATATTGGTTGTCGATAGCGATAATGTTTTCAGATAATGGTTAAGGCATAGTTAATATTTCCAAAGGGTCTTTTTTATTAAATTTATAACTATTTTCAGCTTTACTTAACAGTGTCAAATAGAAGATGCACAAACAGAGACTGACAAGTCCAGAATGTGTCCCTTCCCCCCAAAAAAAAAAAAACAGGAAGAAAAAAAGACCGTCTTGGTGCGAACGTTTTGCTTATGTATTATGTCTTTGGTATCGTTAGCGCTAAAGGAATATCGCAATGATTTCCTCCTTGCCTTTCATTTTCAGACTCCTTATACTGCGCCTTCTCAAAATCAGTTCCCGATTCTAAACGACTACCGCATTTACCTACAACAAGAAGATAGCGGAAAAACAAACAGAAGCACGGCACTGGAGGACTGCGAATTGGTTAAAGAACGACCGTATAATAGTTTGGAAAATTGGTTTGTCCGCATTGAATGTAATCGAATGTAATTAAAGGGTCTTGGTGCAATTATAGCCTCTGCGATATTTTCCTCTGCAACATTGGCTTCGTCAATTTCATTGTTTAACCATTAGCCGTTTTTCACGATGGTTACTTGCGAAAAAATATCTAACCCTCGCCCATAGGGTTAGCGGTTAAACAGATTTTCTCGCAAATTAGTCCATGGCGTGAAACGGCTACAATTAAACCATTTAAAATGTTTAAAAACATTTCGCGCAAAATAATCCATCGTATAAACGGCTGTTGTGTGATTAAATGGGACTTGTCTTTTTGTTTTGAACGCGAGGGGAAGGCAGACACTTCTTATTATCTATGAATACGTGCGTACTTGACACTGACAAACACTGATATGCCTCTGATGTCTCCGCGTATCTTTCCACTTGGACCAGGAGGGATACAACCAACTGAAGAAAACCCTGGCTTCCAAATGGGACTTTGTTACAATGCAAGCGGATGAACAGGTGAGGCATACCAAACATGGTGATGAAAGCTGGGACGTTGCACTACTACCGTCTTACTCACGCAAGATTTCGAAAGCGCAAATATATTATGCTATGTTCGTTGATGTTTCAGCTTTCATTTTTCTGGTCGGTTAAGTGCCTCAATTAATTTTTATTTATTATGAAATGAATATGCTCGAAAAGGCATTGTATAACAATTGAAGACAAGTTAAAGAAGGTGTAAAAAGCAAGTATCATTTCTTAGTCTTATGATATCATAATTAATATGTAATGATGTAATAATAATAATAATATGATTAAGAAGCCAAACTTGGTAAGTCTGCTCAAAATAAATTTTTAAGTATTGAAGGATATCAGAATTCTAGTCGCTATGTAATCATGGCTCTAAAGTTATGCTTATAAGCAAACAAACCTCCCAAACCAATACTTGTTCATCCAAGCGAAGGATAAAGGTAAACATCTGGGTGACCAGTGATCACGAGCGCCATGTTAAAGTAATGCAAGTCCTATTAATGTTATCTCACATGAAAACAATCGCGTAGCTGCAAATGAAACTAAAGTTTATATCAACAGCTGAAGATGGCCAAAGACCGTAAGAAGGGTGACAAGATCGTGTCAGAGAGTCAGGAGCGGGCCTACTGGCGTGTGTACCGTCCTCCACCGGGCTTCACCAACACCCTGGAGTTGCCGCCCGTTCCGGACAAGAGCCTCCCGCCGCCTGGAAGCGCCGGGTCTGCCGCTGCACTGACCAGAGAGGTGGGTAAAGGGAGGAGATGCCAGCCGCTGGGACGCCGTCTGCCGCTGCACTGACCAGAGAGGTGGGTAAAGGGAGGAGATGCCAGCCGCCTGGGGGTGCCGGGTCTGCCGCTGCACTGACCAGAGAGGTGGGTAAAGGGAGGAGATGCCAGCCGCCTGGGAGCGCCGGGTCTGCCGCTGCACTGACCAGAGAGGTGGGTAAAGGGAGGAGATGCCAGCCGCCTGGTGCCTTGGGTCTGCGCTGCACTGACCAGAGAGGTGGGTAAAAGGGAGGAGATGCCAGCCGCCTGGGAGCGCCGGGTTCTGCCGCTGCATGACCAGAGAGGTGGGTAATAGGGAAGGAGATGCCAGCTCCGCCTGGGTGCTTGGGTCTGACCGCTGCACTGACGCAGAGAGGTGGGTAAAAGGGAGGAGATGCCAGCCGCCTGGGGTGCCTGGTCTGCCGCTGCACTGACAAGAGAGGTGGTAAAGGGAGGAGATGCCAGCCGCCTGGGGTTGCCTGGGTCTGCCGCTGCACTGACCCCGAGAGGTTGGGTAAAGGACGGAGATGCCGCCGGCCTGGGGCGCCGGGTCTGCCGCTGCACTGAACAGAGAGGTGGGTCAAAGGGAGGAAGATGCAGCCGCCTGGGTGCCTGGGTCTGCCGCTGCACTGACCAAGAGGTGGGTAAGGTGAGAGCATTGCCACCGCCTGCGGTGCGCGGGTCGCCGCTGCACTGGACCAAGAGTGGGTAACAGGGAGAGATGCCAGCCGCCTGGAGCGCCGGGTCTGCGCTTGCACTGACAGAGAGGTGGGTAAAGGCGAGGAGAGTGCCAAGCCCCGCCTGGGGTGCTGGGTCTGTCGCCTTACTCCGGCCAGGAAGTGGGAAGGAGAGAAAGTTTTGATATTATATTTGGTAATATGGCATGCTGTTTTGGTTAGCTGTTCTTCATTTTATTTAAAACTGCGATCAGTTATGATTGTTAAAATATTTACATTAGGTTAAAATAGTTACACTGGATTAAATGCTGTATTAATTTCAGTGACGGTAAAGTAGTGAGCTACCTTCCCTTGAGATGTTCTTCTTCGGCTTAACCATTCCTCACTGTGTGTGCCCATTTTGATCACGTGACTAATTACCTAACCTTATCTAAACGAATATTGGGTGGAGTCGAGGGCGGTATTACAGGCGACCAGACGTTGGCCTCTATTGGAGCTCTCGTTATCATTAACATTGCGAGTGAATGGAAAATAGGTACTCTAAATTTGTGTTTGTCACTAACTAACCTCTATAAAAATAATAACATTTAGCACAAGGCCTGGAACGTTGACTGCAAAAAATGCATTCATGTCGATCTATCCATTCAAAAGTTATCGCCTAAAATTAGAGTCCTAAGCAGTCTGTCGTGGGCAGTAGGTTGGTGGCAAAATGAGTTGGTCGGTGTGCTAACGCTGCTTTGTTCAGCCTATTCAGGGTAAGGAGACTGGGAGAGACTCGAGTCGGGTTGCTGTGATTTACTGGTGTTAACAGCTGGTCCAGCTCAGCGTCTTATGAAGTGGGTTTGATGATGAATAGGGACCGGTTGTTGCATCTTTCAATTCGAATGTATATGTTTACTTAACACGGTGCAGTCTCAGGATTCATACAAAATAGCTGGTCTTTCAGAAGCATACAAGCCGTCTACCCAAGAAGACTTCTCGTGGATAGATAAAATGTCCGATTCCATGTATAAATAAGAGTGTCTGAGGCGATGAGCCCACCTAACCTGGGAGTAGCGCATTTGTAGGATTGCGACGTCATAAGAAAGACTGATGTCATAAAGTTGTCCAGAACCAGCTGTCCAGTGTCAAACACCACGGAGAGCTGCAGCGACAACTTTGACATTGCAATTCGTCGTCAGTTGATAGCAAATGATTCCAGCTGCGTAAATTGTGACACGGCCACTGGCTGGCCCTGATTCCCCTTCTGATGTTATTCATATTGGGAAGCTATACAGGCCGCCAGGTTTGATGTTTGGATATGCAGCTTCTACTTATTCAGATTGTTTACGCCTTCGCAGCTAAAATTAGCTTTTCTCAGAACTTTGCAAACAACTTGGCAAACCAAGCGAGTGGCCAGTTTTGATTCAACAGAATGCTAATAAATGTTGATTAATGCTCAGCAATCTAGCCAGCAATCGTGTCGACCTGGTCTAAATTGACTCAGCTTAGCTGTGTATAACCTTTATTGAGTTATAGATGCATATGGTGCTCTATAACGCTTTATACTTATTAAAAAAAAAACTTTGTAGCGAAATATTTTTGCATTGACCACGACTGTAGCCTTATCAAAAAACAATGTACCATTTTCATTCTGGTATGTTTATATTTTCGTTTAGGCAACACACAACTAGGTACTGACTCTGCTGTGTTTTTGGAGGAACCGGAAACATTGCTGGTTTACCATTCCTGCGTTACATAATTGTCTATCCTCTCATCGTGTAAATGAGAAATAAATCGTCAGTCAAAGCAGCCAGATCCCAGTCCAATCATGTATTTTAACGATCAGTTAAGAACTTAAGCTGGCTAGGGTAATGGGATGAATTTACAAAGGATACGTCTCAAATTTAGCGACGTTCTAAGCAGGCACTCATTAACCAGTGCACTATTTCACTAATTCGCTAAACATAGCAATATTTCATAGATGTTTCTGATGAGCGGTGAATATTTGCTAGCAGGCCGCTCGAAGGTCAGATGGTAGCGGAATACGACGGAGGTAGAATATCAAGTTCTTTGTTCTATTCGAAGGCAGATTTTAGCTGTTCTTCCTAGTCAGTTGCTTGACGCTATAATTTCAGTTTGACAATTTGTCTTCATAAAGTATATATTGTTTTCAGAATGGCAAAAATATATCACAAACATTGTCAAATAATGATTTTGTAAATACATTCCCACGCAACTATGTAGGTCAAGTATGTTCACTATTATCCTGTCACCTTTGATATTCGTCATGCTTAATCTCTACCTTATTTTCTACACGCATGTGCTAGAGTCATTTTCACGTCACCTAATGCACATAGCGATACATCATATTTCGCTATTAATAGTAATTGTTCCGTGGAGGGTGGTAACGGTGTAATTTGTTCACCATTATTGACCGGTACAGGTCTTTACCACGTAATCGGACGGCTGGTTTCCCAGATCATCAGTTACCGATTGGGCAATCGATTATAACAAAGATCGCTGTCTTTGTGTCTTGCTTTGTTTTTCGGCGTTTTGCAATACAAAATTGTAGATACGAGATAGATGATTGAGTGGCGATTTTAGCTGCGAGCATGTTTAAACCATTAACTTATACCAATGCTGACAGAAAACTGTAGCGTCCGTGTCACGAAAAAAATACTGCCCACCAGCCCACACCAAACTTCATCGTAACAGAAAACAACAGAGTGCGCAGCATAACATTGGAAGGCTTTCTTTGGAGATCCGCACTGTCATTGAAGAAAAAACGCCTGCACCTTGTCCAGGAAACACATGCATGCGGAAATCCGTAGAATGTTATAGCTACATTCAAGCCAGAACGGCTTGATTACATTTGAGGAAGAAAGCCCTATCCAATGAACATTCCAGACATCATCACATGCCTATATCGTACCTCACAGATTGCGCTTCATCGAAAACATCCCGCAAACGGAATGCCTGCCGATTCATCTCACAGATCACAGCACCCAAAGCAATCGTCATCGGTAACATATCACAGAAACACATTCTGTCTGTAATAAAACAGCAATCGCATCTCATCTCGCAGATCCGGGTTGATTGTTGAGCAAGGGCTGCTATGCAAGTCAACATGCCGTTTATTTTGTGTAATGGCGGCGGTAGCCCTGCGTCCGGCGTCAGAAGCTGCTTATTGTTACATATAAGGTGAAGGGGAAATAATTTGTCCTAGACACAGTAGACAACGGATGAAACACCCTCGCTGAATTTAGATGTTGGATTACATTGTGCGCTATGGTGATTGAGGCTAGATTGGGCCAGATTTAGACAGTAGCCCGATTTATGCTCGGAACCCATGTACATGGGTTCCGAGTACATGTACACGTTTTTCAGATCGACCTCCGAGTACCTGGGTTCCGAGTACATGTACACGTTTTTCAGATCGACCTCCCTGCCTTCGCGTCACACTGCGCTGACTGCATTCTCTTCCCTTGCCAGCTGAACTTTCTGCAGCTGTCGCTCGGCCGTCTGAGGATAAAGATCTCCCAGGTGGCGGAAGGCATGATCACTCCCCTCACACTGCGCTGACTGCATTCTCTTGCCCTTCCCAGCTGAACTTTCTGCAGCTGTCCGCTCGGCCGTCTGAGGATAAAGATCTCCCAGGTGGCGGAAGGCATGATCACTCCCCTCACACTGCGCTGACTGCATTCTCTTGCCCTTGCGCAGCTGAACTTTCTGCAGCTGTCGCTCGGCCGTCTGAGGATCAAAGATCTCCCAGGTGGCGGAACGCATGATCCCACTCCCTTAAATACACATGCGCTGACTGCATTCTCTCGCCTTCCCAGCTGAACTTTCTGCAGGCTGTCCTCGGCCGTCTGAGGATAAAGATCTCCCAGGTGGCGGAAGGCAATGATCACTCCCCTCAACACTGCGCTGACTGCTATTCTTCTTCCCTTCCAGCTGAACTTTCTGTCAAGCTGTCGCTCGGCCGTCTGAGGAATAAAGATCTCCCAGGGGCGGAAGTGCATGATCACTCCCACGTCACACTCTGCGCTGAGCTGCAATTCTCTTCCCTTGCCCGACGCTGTAACTTTCTGCAGCTTGTTCAGCTGCGGCCGTCTAGGATAAAGATTCCAGGTGCGGAAGACATATCAACTCCCCAACTGCGCTGACTGCCTTCTCTTCCCTTCGCAGCTGAACACTTTTGCAGCTGTCGCTCTTTGGCCGTCTGAGATCAAGATCTCCCAGGTGGCGGAAGGCATGATCACCCACCACGAGACCTACCTGGAGCTGGACCCGTTCCTGTCGCCCGTGCAGCCGAGCAACCCCTGGTTCACAGACGATCCGACGTTCATGGAGCTCAACGAGCCGCTGTGAGTTGAGCTGAGAAGGGGAGACGGATCACCTGTGAGTTCAGCAGGGGCGTCACCACGAGCTCAGGGTTACTGCAGGTACACTGGCTGACCACAGACGCTTAGTCATGTCCTAAAAATACCCTCCTCCCTAAAAAAAATAAGTTAAGCCACTCAATTTTTACTGCTGACGTTTGTTACGTTTTCCATTAAACTTGTATTCATGTTAATTATTATTTTATGCGGCTGCATCATTGGGAACCGATGGTCTGTCTTGTCTCCCTAATGCCTATTTTAAGGCCTTGTGTTGTTGTTGTTGCACTCATACCGAGCCACCACGACTTCAGCAGCAGCACCACCCCGACTTCAGCAGCAGCAGCGGCAGGTCTACAGGGGCTGCACGTAAAAAAATAGTGATGAAAAATTGGCGTTGGGGCGACATCACACGGTATTTGCTTGAACGGTCGTTTATATAGTAGCCTGGGTAGTCCAGTGTTGAACACTATAGACTTCAGAAATAACAATGCAAATGACTTGAGTTTTAAAATAAAAAGGTTGTAAAAAAGTGACACTTTTTCTACTATTTTTTTAAACTCAAGTAATTTGTGTCGTTACTTCTTGTGTAAGCCAAGTCTCAGACAAGGGTTAAACTTGATGAAATATTATAGATTTCAATAATATTGATAAAGTAATATATACTTCAGTGCGGAGACCGCATCGACTGTGAGTTCAACTCCCACCAAGTTACCCGAGTTAGTGTCCCGGTAAGGTTCCTGGGGGAAAAAAACTTGAATGTGAATTTAAAAAAAAAATGAAAGCTCAGTGGTGCAGAGGAGCACCGAGCAATATAAACCTCTCCAGCCTCCACAAAGGCCTCATATACTGGACCGGATAAATGCATGTGTATCTGTTGGCGTTGCCTTGGTTACCTCATCACATCACTGGCTCTTTTTCAATCAGCTGAACGCATTTGCGTTGTTCTAGAAACCTTGGCATGTGCTTGGAAATGGAGCAGAGACAGGGGTGTCGTTTTAAAAAGAAGATTGTTAGACCGCTCCGCTGAAACCTAACCTATCCTCAATTATAGTTTCTCCTCGGATTTCAAGCACCTGATTCTGAGTTCCAGACTCCAATCATGTTATTATATACAAAATTAACAAAGCACACTTCGGTTACTGCAACACCGTCACCGGATACAATCATCGTCACGCATGCCCATTTCACGGGAAAAGGCCAGGGAGAGGAAATCTTATCCTTCTACCCATCCCTGTGCCTTTTACTCATTGTGACTGAGTCAAATACAATTTGTCGATAATACTGAGACACTGCTCAGACCGGATCAGCAGTAGGTACAAATTGATGAAAGCACTAAGCATTCCAGCACGGCATATTTCATTTTTAACAGCGTAAAAGCGATGCATTAATTTTTAAACAAGAACATTCGATGAGTTTGATTTAATGCACGCAGATCCAGCATAGAAGGCGAAAATTCCCGGCCGAGCCTTTGTCAATTGTCCCACTCGGCCCGTGCTTAGTCACGCTTATCATGTATGTACCTGAAAATGTGCAGTGCATAACAAATGTGTTCTGTCCAACTGAGTTGAGCTTAGAAGTGGAACGAGCCACCCGTGTAGTGTGTATGGAGCTGAGAAGGGGAGACAAACCACCAAAGTGTGGAGCTGATAAGGGAGACGAACCAACTGTGTATAGAGCTGAGAAGGGGAGACGTGTGTGGAGCTGAGAAGGGGAGACGGACCACCTATGTGTGGAGCTGATAAAGGGAGTCGAGCCACCTGTATGTTCTGTGCGGGGTACTGTGTGAAGACTCCTTCTGAGGATAGGAGGGACGCAAGCTGCGTCACGCAACCGCTGTGCTGTAAACGTAGCTGGAATGTTTGGCGAGTGATTGAAGGTGTTTGACCAGCTCTAAGCAAACCAGCTATTGTCTGGAATGAAGAGCTCACATTCAGTCAATCAGGCAAAACAAGCTGTGTGTCTGTTTAGGATAGGCTTATCAAACTTTTTTAGTTTCCTAGGATAGCGCTGAAAGCATACCTGTCTACGAAAGAAGTCCTTTTCCGCTAGTCGCAAGGGCGCAGCCAGGATTTTGCGACGAGGGGGATAGCCAAAATGGGTCCCATAGCATTGGGGCCCTCCCCTTCCCAAAAAGCAAAGATAAATTTATTAAGTTATATTTTAATTTGTTTATTTATATTTGAATTTACTTAGTTCTAGGCAAAAACATACACAATAAAGCAAAAATATGTCAGTAACAGTGCAAAAGCACTATCGTGCTTAAATCGTGTAAATCAGGCCTGAAATGGGCTGCATCTTTGGCTAGTTATGTTCTTAAGCAAGCATTATCATGTAAGCAATCACTGTGATGTTGTGAAGGAAAACTTTCACTTACAGAATTGCATGCATGGGCGGCATACAACTTCGTGAACTGAAAAAATCCAGACTCATACCCATCGCCCAGGGGTGGAACTTTATATTTCTTGGGGAGGGCCCGAGCTCCCCCCCCCCCAATGATTTCAAATTTTAGCATTAGGCCTATGGCGTTACATGGTAATAACTGAGCTAAAATCCATCAAATTAACATTAGGGTCCCCCGAGCAATTTCAAAAGTTCCGCCCCTGCCATCGCCTTACCCTCTGTTCCCACGAGACAGAAGTCACGCTGCACAGCGTGCTTTGGGACGGGTCATCCGCATGTCACATAGCACTGCAGTGTGTGACCGGTCTCCATCTGCCACGCTCCTGCAGAGTCGAGTTCCCCCACATCCCACTGCAGTGTGTGACCTGTGACCATCTGCCACGCTCCCGCAGAGAGTCGAAAGTTCCCACATAGCACTGCAGTGTGTGACCTGTGCCATCTCACGCCCCGCAGAGTCGATTCCACATCCGCACTTGCGTGTGTGACTGTGGACATCTGCCACGCCCCGCAGGTCGAGTTCCCCCACATAGCACTTGCATGTGTGTGACCTGTGACATCTGCCACCTCCCGCAGAGTCGAGTCCCCCACATCCACTGCAAGTGTGTACTGTGACATCTGCCACGCTCCGCAGAGTCGGTTTCTCCCACCATCCACTGCCAGGGTGTGACCTGTACCATCTGCACGCTCCGCAGAGAGTCGAGTTCCCCCACATCCCACTGCAGTGTGTGACCTGTGACCATCTGCCACGCTCCCGCAGAGTCGAGTTCCCCACATCCCACTGCAGTGTGTGACCTGTGACCATCTGCCACGCTCCCGCAGAGTCGAGTTCCCCCACATAGCACTGCAGCGTGTGACCTGTGACCATCTGCCACGCTCCCGCAGAGTCGAGTTCCCCCACATAGCACTGCAGTGTGTGACCTGTGA
>VOPJ01003831.1:0-47899 GCA_014673585.1 Semibalanus balanoides
TCATCCCTTTGTACCTATTCTCATTCATCATGGCACAAATAACCATCAAACGCATTAACAAGTTTAAATATTTGTTTTGTGGAGTAAAACCTCTTTGTATCTAATATATATCACCCACTCCAATTATGTATTTGTAGGATCCCAGATGAGTTCCTGAACAGGTCGGAAGGGCGTTGAAAAGTTTGGAATGGCACCTAAACAATCTAAAGGGTCCCTGGGCATTTTAAAGGAATAGTTCCCTTCCAACATCGTTTTGAACTGAGATAGCAGTTTTTAGCCCGTGTTGAAAAACCCCTAACTGCAAGTTTTTCTGGGCTGAAAGGGCTCTCCAGCCGAATATATTTTTGACTTTTTGTCGAAGAACTGTGAGCCTCATACGCCTGGGCAGAGGGCATTGTTGGGCCGCACACGCCTGGTCAGAGGCTGTACAGTTAATCTTACGCGGACTATTACATTTCGGATCTGATTGGGCTGCGAGAGCCGCGTTTGACCGTTGCGGGAGTACGCATATAGTTTTGATGAAATTAAATTTAATTTACGTTCCTTTTGTCCTGAATCGGCGCGATGTATGGCTATTTTTGACATTATGAAAAGAAGTTGTATTTGAAAATATAATAAGAAAACAAACAATCCAAGGTGAACTATTTCCTTTAACAGAAGAATGCAGCTTAAGGAAATAAACATCGAAATTTTAGCGCCGCTCCGCGGCGCAATTTGCCTACAACAAAGTTGTACTGTGATGCAAGCTGTCGTGACGACAAGTCGTTTGGGGCTCTTTGCGATTAAATCGGATGGTAAACGAAAACAACAAGAGGTAACACCGACTTAAAAAACATTCGATTCATCTTCGTGAACCTTGGACCTTTGACATCCGGATGCCAAATTTATTTGATTGTGACGCAAGCTGCGTATGTCGAGTCATTTGAGACACTTTCAGAGCAAATTCGACGGTAAACGAAAAATGAAGGACCTCTTTTAAAGCAATTAGGGGCCCTTTCGAGAGCCATTTGGGCCCTTTTCCGGTCGCGGATCCCCCCTGAGCGAAATCCTAGCTACGCCACTGGTGTGAAGGATAAAATTGTAGAAAACAAGTATAATTACAACTTGAGTGCCTCAATATTAGTCACACAGCTTTGTATAGTACATATAATTTGAAGACGGTAAAATTACATGCGCCTGCAAAGTGGCGTTGGTTTCAGCTTCCTATGGCCAACAGTTGCCGAGTACCGATATAAGACCTGCAAATGCCAATGTTATCTTTCAAGTGGCAACACATTTGCACGTGGCACGCGCTCCGCTATGAACGACATCCTTTACACCAGCCAATCGATTATCTAATGCATAGGTTGCTTGCATGCCCGCTGCGCCTTCGGTTGCAGAAGCTAGCGGCCCGGGAACGGCGCGGCGTTGGACTGTTTTTCGGCGATTTCCGAATTTCGCGTTTCCCATGTTAAACCAATGGCGCACGTTCGCACGTGCCGACGGCGACACATGGGCGGCACCGGAACTAAACCCGGCCGAAGTCCAAGTGCGACCACTTGCAGTGCAGCGTGAAAATTTCGCGTCTGCAGCTCTCACCGTTTTGGCGCAGCGGTCCGCCAAAAAGCTTCAGACAATAACGCACGCACGCACGCACGGTCCAAATAATGTTTACTAGAAGGCCTGCATTGCGCGATGCGCATAGGGTGGGTCGACACTCAAGGATCCATGGGAGACAGCGAAATTATATGGCGCTGATTCATAACATTATGACTGAGAACAAAAATTCCGAGAAAAAAACATATTTGGTACGCGCGATGCAATTTTGCACGAGCGTTCCCGCCCTCCATTCTTTAACATTAGCGCGGGACGCCAGCGCCGCCCTGGCGGCCAATTTGCGGAACTATGTTCCGTCGCTGTTAGTTGTTGGCTATGATATATTTGACTCTGACAAAGTTCATATTCGTATTCCCGAATTGTCAATTCTTTCATTGTATGCAGTGTATGAATTATATCTACGAAAACCGCGCACGAAAACCAGCCTTAAGATGTGAGAAGAAGGAATCATCTCCCATGAATGACTCGCTTGGCATCAGGGCTGGGAGATCCTGGGGGCTGGGGCCGGCCACGGTCATAAAATACTAGGTAAAGCGGAAACGGAGCTTCAACACAGGGCCAATGGGAGGCAGTTTGACATCTATGTCACGCTGATTTGCCATCATCACATGATACACGTTAAAAATCATGATTTATAATCAAGAAAGATCTTATTTTATACGTTGTTACGTCGTTATACGTTTGTGGTATTTGGCTTTGGCGGATGGCGTTTGCGGGCGGCGTTGGCGGGCGGCGTTGGCGGGCGGCGTTGGCGGGCGGCGTTGGCGGGTGGCGTTTGCGGGTGGCGTTTGCGGGCGGCGTTTGCGGACGGCGTTTGCGGGCGGCGTTTGCGGGCGGCGTTTACGGGCAGCGTTTATGGGCGGCGTTTGCGGGCGGCGGCGTTTGCGGGTGGTGTTGGCGGGCGGCGTTTGTGGGCGGCGTTTGCGGCGGCGTTTGCGGGCGGTGTTGACGGGCGGCGTTTGCGGCGGGGTTTGCGGGCAGCGATTGTGGGCGACGTTTGCGGGCGGCGTTCGTGGGCGGTATTCGCGGGCGGCGTTTACGGACGGCGTTGTGGGCGGCGTTGGCAGACGGCGTTGGTGGACGGTGTTTGTGGGCGGCGTTTGCAGGCAGCGTTGGCGGGCGGCGTTGACGGGCGGCGTTGTGGGCGGCGTTTACGGGCGGCGTTTGTGGGCGGCGTTTGCGGGCGGCGTCGGTGTTTAATAATGTACCAATGTAAAATGTTTTATAATGTTTATAACATTTATAATGTAAACTAAATTAATAAAAAAAAATCAGATAAAGATGTTATTGGCATCGGCGCACGCTATCTATAGGGGATCTGCAGGAGAAACTTATTGCTTAAAAAAGACCACTGAATTGCCGCAGATTTATGTGCAGGGCCTCTTTATTAACCCGCGCGGCGTAGGGGTGGGGTAAATATTACCCCCCTCTCGGATTTCCGCAATAACTTGAAAACTGTAACAGATAACGACTTCAAAGTTTTAGTACATTATTCAGCATCAATGTGATGTCTTCCTAAAAAAAATCATTGAAAAAAATAATTCAGAACTTTGGAGATAATGAACGTTTGATGACGTCATTTGTCATGAAACATTTTGGGTTGAATAAACGATAAATAGTTGATGCATCGTAGAAAACAAAGATTCAATGCAAATTGCAAACGAAAAACAGAAATGAGAAAGGAAATTTTAATTCGCTACCAAAATGGCAATTCGGATTTCCAAAATTGTTGTTTTTTGACCCCCAAAATAAAAATAAAATATATTTCCCCATTTTTGTTATCAAGATATTCACAAAACCGGAATATATGGAAGAGAACCAAGTGAATAAATACCCAAACCAAATTTCGTAGTAAGATCTTTACATTTTTCAGTGACTTGATGCTCTCCAAGCATAAGTAGGTAATTGGCGTCATTGTCAAAATAATGTTTTTTTTTGTTTTTGACCTGATACAGATATATAAATGCCACCTTTTGTGTTTATGAGACAAAACTGACCTAGAACATGCATTGGTTTATTTATATTAGTAAGTTTTCCATTTTGACTTTAATGACCTGATCTTGACCTTTTTATGGGGTTAAGTTGTAAAATGGCTGTGCTATTCGAATTTTTTTACGCGCCAAAATAACCCCTTAAAAACATGTGTCACAAGGACTTTCTTTTACCTTTCGTGACAGTGACCTTTTGTGACCTGACCTTGACCTTGACCTTTGCATGCAAATTCACCTTTACTTAATGCAAGAGATTTATTACACCTTTGAGAGCTTTATGTGCATTTATAGTCTTAATCAAAGGATTATTATTGAAGGCATGAGCCATTAACTCAATTAACTCGAATTTTCCATATGACCTGACCGTGACCTGATATTTGACCTAACTTGACAAATTTCGGGTACGAATTCGATTTGTTTCATTGAGAGCTTTCGATCGCCGCCTTGCGAGTCTCGCTGCGGTTATTGGTTCGGAAGATAAGAGGGGGGAAAATTTACCCCCTACGGCCGGCGCGTTCGGCTGGAGACCCCTACGCTGCGCGGGTTAATATATGATCTCTATGGTCGTACCCCCTACCCGGTCACGTAGGTATACATCTAACCCACATTTAACCTCTCGCCCAACCCGGGTGAGAGTTAAATTTAGTGAAAGGTCAAATCCGATTTGGAATCCGAGACAACGCCCCTTGGCTGGTTAGCGTTGGTCGGTTGGTTGGCTTAGCGTTGGTTTGCCTCCTGCCTGTCCAGAAGGTAAGAAGGCAAGGAAAATATTAAATGAAAATGTGCAATAGTTGAGTCCTGTTGCAATTGCACAACGCGGAAGTTGTACACCGAACGTGAGCGCTACCAGGCATTGGTGAATGCTAGGAGTAATTACCTAACATTCTTCGCTTAAATCGCCTGGACATGTGCGTTCCTGACAGCTTTTCTTGCTCACTGCGCCAAGTTCAGCATGGTTTCTACCGTAGGGACGAAGAACTGGTTCAAACTCTGCATTTGTTGCCAAGACAGAGTTATGGTAGCGCATTTGCACACAAAGGCCGTGACGCGATCCCGCTGGTGGGCTCCATAGGCTAATGCTAATGCTAATGTAAATGCTAGGCAGCGTATGGCGGTGACCTTAATGCAATGCTTCGTTGTTATCAGATTTGTGCCTGGATCCCGAAGTTGGATCTTGGATCCCAGTGGACCCATCGGTATAAAATGCATGAAGATCTTGGATCCTAGTATTTAAAAAAAACGACGCCACCCACAACTGCCAAAAATGCGCCCCCTGGGCCTACGGACCCTCCTTCTCAATGAAAATTATGTATTCACCACTGACAGGTACCTATATAGGTGCAACTTTATGCTTTAGAGCTTAGAAGCATTTTCGAACTGGCCCCCCAGTGAAAATTCCTTAGCCGAGGCCCTGCTTTTTGGCTCCCTGGTATTGTAATATCCTAAATATCCAAAATCCGTGCTAAAATACAAGTTTTATACGAAGGAACATCGAGGGGATCGGGCCATCAAAGGGCATCGGGTCATCGTGGCCAGAGGGACCAAGGTTTCTTTCCACCAAGTCAATTATTTTCATGCAGGAGGTTAATCGAGGTCAGCCTGAGGGGTCCTTAGTTGACTTGACGAGCCATCGGTCAGCCTGAGCAAGCCTCGTTGGGCCTGGAGGGTAGCTCGGTCCAAGAGCTCCGCCGCGTTACGAAAATGGGTGGGGGGACAGTGACATTCTGAAGACAATTCTTTCCATGCAACCCCCATAGGCGTAACGTTAAAAGACCCCAAAAATTGGGACGTCCGCCTGAGTGGGTTCCAGTCGGCCTAAGAAATCATTGTTTGGTCTGAGGGCTCCCCTGACGGCCTGAGGGGCCTCAGTCGGCCTGATCGGTCTGAGGGGCCCTTGGTTGACTACAGGAAACCTCGGCCGGCTTGAAGGAACCTCGGTTGGCTTGAGGGGACCCTTGGTGGTCCAGTCGGCCTGACGATTTTTTTCGGCCTTGGGGGCCTCTGTGTGCCTGGAGGGGTCCTTAGCCGGCCTAGATGGGATCTCAGTCGGTCTGAGGGAGCCATCGGTCGATTTGAGTGGCTCTTGCCACTCATGCCAGGCCTGAGTGAACCCCAGGCTGGTCTTAGAGTGCCATTGCCTAAGCCAGTAAGAACCCGACGGTCTGAGAGGGGCCTCAGTTGGTTTGATAGGAGTCAGTAAAATTTTCCCGACGTCGGCTGACTTGTGAAAATTATGTATGAGGAACGTGTTTTTCAGATGCATATTAGTTGGTTACCAATGGCGATAATTTACCATTTGACGGCATCGAAATTGTATTGCTGTGCTTTACAAAAAACAACAACAACATGATATGACCAGCCAGTGTGTACCTACCTATCCATTTCAGTTAACTAGTAATTTGCTAATTTTATAGGCTGAAAAAGGAACTTAAAAAATAATATTTTTGGTATTATTTATGTATGAATCGGGGAAAAGTGCATTTATTGTAATAATTGTAAACATTTACAAATAAGTATATCATTAGTTAGTTTTAATGACATGAGTGGCATTAACGATTCAGTTTATGAACGAGCCGAAGGCGAGTTCATAAGCTGAATCTTTAATGTCACGAGTGTGGCATAAAACGATTTAGTGCATGACCGAAGACTGGCTGTGTAGAGCGCAAGTACATATTTTCTCAGAGTGCAATACAGGGGCATTTGCAGTGCATATCACTTTTGCGAGTGTTTTAACACTCCAGTTAATACAACGCTAAAATTAAGCACATGATCAATGGGAAAGCAGTCTTCGGTCATGCACTAAATAATAATTATGCACTGCACAGTGGTAGAACTTTATGAAATCGGTCGGGGGGCCCTAATGTTAACTTGATAGATTTTAATCCCATTCTTACCATGCAATGCTGTAAGCCTAATGTTAAAAATTTGAAATCATTGGGGGCTCGCCCACCCCCAAGAGACATAAAGTTCCACCCCTGGCACTGCTATATGTAGTACTAGACATTTAGTAACAACTTGAGTATTCGGCCGTTGCCCTCCCCCCGACCGATTTCATGAAGTTCCACCACTGTTGGTGACCTGAGGTCGGGTCAATTTCGTTACCTCCACATCATAAGTCAGTGGATACAAATTAAAATGCTTCATATTTCAAGGATATCAGTATAATTCATTCTGGATAATGTTTGCATACGATATTAATGATGGTCCATGTGAAGGTTTTGTTCAATAACCCATACGGGGTCATCTGAGGCCATCCGAGGTCACCAACACTTTTTCGTCAATAACTCTCGACATAATGCAGATAGGGAAGTGCAACTCTTTAGATGGGGTTTCCTCGTCGAGACACGTCTCCTTATATGCAACATGACATACTTGGGTCACTACTTGACCTTGAACTGAGGTCAATTTTGTAAGTTGACCTAACATGGTCAACATGATCATATTTCAAAGCGCCTTGACGATACACACACGATGGCGTAAGCAGAATTGTATTATCTTTATTTAGGTAAAAAGTTATTGGGCATCCTCCGGTCCCGGATCGCCGCGGGCTTCACCGCCGACACTGACGAGTCCGGGGCAGGATATATATTCGGGAACCGCACGCTGATTTACAGTTTACAACGCGGGTCACCACGCACACCACGGCTGCTCCCTGCTGACTGCGTTCATTCGCACACCCACGGGCGCACACCCACGGCACACGCACACCACGGCGGCTCCCAGCTGACTGCGTTCATCGCACACCACGGGCGCAACACCACGGCACACGGCGCACCACGGCGGCTCCCAGCTGACTTGCGTCATCGCACACCCACGGCGCACACCACGGCACACGCACACCACGCGGCTCCCAGCGACTGCTTTCATCGCGCGTCGGCCGCAAGTCGAGACATGGCCGCAAGGGGCGGGCTCAGGGCGAAGGTATTCACAGGCGTTCACAGAACACCGCGAAAAACATGTTTGCAAAAAACATATTTTTTTACTTTATTACCTCTAGAGCGTTAACTATTGACCTGAGCTCAAATTTAACGACATGACGATTACAAATTCCAAGGGCGTTCGATCGCTTTTTCCGTTTGCACCTAGATAGCATAGTTCCCGAGATAAATGTTTTTTGCGTAGTACTAAGACTGGCAAATTTGACCTTTTATGACCTCTGGTGACTACAATTTTGACTTGAGCGAGAAAACTGATTTGGTATCTTAATCATTTTTGACGATGTTACTAGCAGTGACCTTGGTTTTAGTCTACCTTCCATAGGAGCTAAGTTAGAAGGGGTTGTGTTCACCCCCCTCCCCCCAGTAGGGCGCGGAAAATCCCGAGGCCCAGTGGGGCGCGGGTTAAGCGTGCGTAAATAGGGACGTTCACCCTATGCGAACGACCGCCCGGCCACCGCACATAAAGGCGATTTACTGTTATTAGCTCGTTTAAGCGTGCGTAATTAGGAACAATTACCCTATATGCGAACGACCATTCGCCCCCCCCCACATAAAGGTGATTTACTGTTATTAGTTCGTGCTTGTTCAATTCCGATCTTGTGCCTTAGCCGTATACGTCAAAGTATTTATACAAATATTTACTAAATAATAACATAATATAAATATTTACTAAGGCAACCAAGGGTCGCAGAGGCATGCGACAAACACGCTCCGATAGAGAATAGATTAGCCTGGCGTATTACATGACGTTCAGACTTCAGACCAACGTCATGTCACGTGGAAAGTAATACCATTAACATAAGAACATTATCATTTTCAGTATAAATATCGGTGTTCCGAAACTGTTGGACATAGAACGATAAAGCAAGCACCACTGTGCATGAAAATGTACCTACCGTTTTCAATTATATTCATGAACCAATGAGTTTCTTTAAAAAGTGTCCGGATAAAGTTATGAAAAATAATTGAATAAAAAATGTTCAGATTTACCATTGTTTTCACATTGTGGTGAAAACGCGATGGACCCAAAAGTGTCTTCGCCACAAACGCACGTTCGCAGTTCGCACATGGTCACGTGACGGAGCTCAGACTCAGGCTCAGACACTTTATAAATATCGCCTTGGTTATTACTACCGCCGAAGTTTCGGGAGAACGAAACTTTGCATTCTAAAAGCGGCCCACTAGTCCTGTGTCGAAATTACTTAACCCTATTCCTTGCGGGGGGCAGATGCCCCCCGGTAGTTTTTCGCATGCCGCTTCTAAACCGTTAGGCCTAGCGTCTTCAAATTTTGGACTTTTCCAATAATTGAATGACACGTGTTGTGCCGGAATTTGGAAAAAAACAGTCAGGCAGAGGCGGCTCCAGGATCATGTCTTCGGGGGGTCGTTACGAATGCGGTTGTGCGGCACATACTTTCTTCGTAGTTTGCGGGGAAATAAAAGCGTCAGAAACTGTCACTTCTATATACACCAGTAAAGCGCCGTAGTTGGCGATGAACGAGCGAGCACGAACTCAATCGGGCAAGTAGTTTCTGAGATATAAAAAGCGCACGTGCGCAGGTGCAGAGACACCCACCCCTGCCTTGTGGAAAGGCAGCGGCTGAGAGGTCACTAACCACACGTCACATTTGAACACAATCGGTTCAGCCATTCCTGAGATAGAGAATATGGGTATGCACTATGCACGTGCGCACGTGCTAAGGCACCCTACCATTGTCTTTTGGGAAAGCGGCGGCTGAGGGGTCACTAACCACACACCAAATTAGAACACAATCGGTTCAGCCGTTCCTGAGATATATAATAGGGGTGTGCACGTGCAGAGGCACCCCACCTCTGACTAGTGGAAAAGCGGCGGCTGAGGGGTCCCTAACCACACACCAAATTAGAACACAATCGGTTCAGAACACAATCAGCCCAGCCGTTGCGGAGTTTTTGCGACCAAACACCTTTCAACACCCCCTCACGCGGCGCGCGCCACGCGCAGTGGTAGTCACCCCCATGAGTCGGCACTGATAAAAAACGGATTTATTTTATGGGGCCACTCGGCAAAGAAGCCTGTTTGTCAATCGGACGTGCGGTTGCAAAGATATAAGCTTCTCAAAAGCGTCGCCACGGGTCGGGTTGGGTTGGGTTGGCCGCTCATAATCAGATTTTCCCCATATATCACGTAAAAACGAGCGAGCGCGTAATCATACATACTTAGATTATACATATTTTGGTGAAGAGGCACACTCAGGTACATAAAATGGGAGGCGATATTTTCCATCAAATTAAACCCAACTTCAAATTAATAAGATGATAAAAGGCGTTCCGCTCATGTTGCCCCTACGCTGTTTACCTGGATCCGCCTATGCGCAATATATTAAATTTAGCAAATTACAACAACAAAGCACACATGTGACGTTCCTATCGTCCCAAACAATCACGAACAGCACATATTTATTATCAGAAAATCCTCCCATTTTTCTTCCCTGAGTACGCCTATGATTTTTCGTTTTCGTACTTCCACTTTTCATATATTAATATTAAAGAACATTACATTGGAAGCTCAAAAACGTTTCAGGCATGAAAATCGGTTGAATCACATGGCCGTAATGACCTTTCAAAAACTAAAAAAAAAGAAACGTAAACGCCCCAGGCCCCCTATTTTTGACCAAAAAGGAAATTTATAGGTAAAAAAAATATTGCCGCGAAAAATAAAATGGTGTTCATCCCATCGAAATCAGCCAAGCAGTTCTCGAGATCTCTGGGGGGTAGAATCTGCCCCCCGCACGCTAACGTAATTCTGGGCGCCCGCAAGGAATAGGGTTAACGTAGAGAGTTTGTTCTTCAGCCAAAATCCATTTTCCGATCTGCTCTACAAATCTACTATTTCAGTTCAAAACCCCATGTTAAGGGTGAACTTGAACTATTCCTTTTAATGGGGGCAACGGGGCCAAAAACTAAAAAAATAATAGGCCTAGACATTTTTGATCCAGCACAGCTGCCATGTTTAGCAACTGATTGTAACACAACTAGCAGGGATCAATATATATTGATTTGGAGATTGATATGTGACGATGACTTTGGATAATAATAAAAATAATAGGCGTGTGCAGGTCGCCAAATATGGGGGTGAAGTAAATGTGTAATAAAACCGGTTTTGAGTGCTTTTGAGATAAATACAATGGTTGTTATTTTGACATCAGACAAAACAGTTTAAAGCATTTTTTTCATAGGCGTGCCAGCCTAGTGAAAAAGGAGGAAAAATATATGAAATATAAACCACAAAAAAAGTTGCTAACAAGCAATATCAATAAGTTAGTGCATATATATAATTCTGTTTTGCATATTGTACTTCATCATAGGCGTATCCAGGATCCCATTTGGGGAGTCACAATACCTTTAGATAGGTACATTTCCCGCTATTATAATGCTAACTAGTCAACAGTGACTATTTCATTTTCCATTCACTCTTTTACCACACCTGTACTCGCTTATTATCCTATAATGTTTTCAAATGGTACCCTCTAGTGTGTGTTTTATCCGATAACTGCAGTAATATGTCATTGTAGGCCTATGCATATTAGTTTCCTTTCAATAAGATGACCCCTTTTTCGATTCCTGAGCGCGCCTCTGCAAAACAAAGTGCTTCATTTCCTCTCCTGGCCTCATATGTGCATATATAATTATCGCCCGTGTATTGTGCCGTAATCACTGGCATATCTTGATCACCATGCTAGTCACACGCTTTTTCTGTGCCTGAACACAATAATACGGAGACTCTATATGTAATATATTATAAAAATAATAGAGGGAGAAACTGTATTTAGCATCTTCATAGTCATACATGCCCTTCACATAGCTTTATTGGCTCGCAGTCAAGCGCTTCATACTTCAACCTCCCCTTTTCAAGTCCCTGAAACCAGTGTAACTAGACACCCCTTAAACAGCCTCTGCCGTGAAATATGTACCAGTAAGACGCCTTAAACGGCGAAGGACGAGCGAGTCCGAATAAATCCGCGTCAATTTATCACCCACCCAACGGAGATTCGTTTTGTATAAAGCATGCTTTTTAATTGTTTTCGTTATGTGTTGTTTTGCCGCCGCAATAGATCTGAACTAAATCGATACTTTGAACTTAAAGGAAATAGTTCACCTTCAACATGGGTTTTGAACTGAGATAGCAGTTTTGTAGCCCGAGTTGAAAAAGCCCCTAACTGCAAGTTTTCTGGGCTGAAAGGGCTCTCCAGCCGAATATATTTGACTTTTTGTCGAAGAACTGTGGACCTCACACGCCTGGGCAGAGGCTATTGTGGGCCGCACACGCCTGGACAGAGGCTGTTCAGTAATCTTACGCGACTATACATTCGAATCTGATTGGCTGAGCCGCGTTTGACGTTGCGGAGGAGTACGCATTATAGTTTGATGAAATTAATAATTTAGTCCTTCTGCACCTGAATTGAGCGCGATGTTGGCTATTTTTGACATTATAAAAAAGAAGTTGTATTTGAAAAATTATAACAGAAAAAAAAACATCCAAGGGAACTATTTCCTTTAATAGGATTTGCAGCCGTTATTTTTTATCATTTGCCAATTTATTAAGCTTCATGTTGGAGACATTTTTTTTTTTGGTGGGTTATTAGGATGGATTGATTGCGCTTGCAGCTGCATCTTTTTATCGCTTTGCACACCTCTTGGTTTTTCGAAGCTACGGCGTTTTTGTAATGAAGAAATATTATAAAATTCGTCAATAAAAAATATTGCAGGCAGATTTTGACAGGCGAAATACTGCTTAAACTAAATTTGTGCAGCATTTTTAGAGACCGGTACTTGATCTACAGATTGGTGTTTGTTTCATTCGCTTCACGTCCCATAGGTGCTGAGGCACTGATTTAAATTTGAAGACGTTCATACATCTATGATATTTGCGCTTGTATAGCCAGTAACTTGGCACGTACCACGCGCCGCTGATCGACACATAGCTGCATTTACGCCGGGCGGATCGGTTTCTTCTGCGCATCTGTGTTTGACCCGTGTCTTTGCGACTTTTGGTGGCCGAGATATAGGTCCGGTATTGCAACGATGTTTTGTATAGGATTTTCGTGGACAGAACAGTGGTGCACGTGCGCACGTGCAGTGTGACCCAGAGTTTGACCTGTGCAATATTGCCAGTGTGTTGGTCTCCAGCCACACACCACATGTTTACTTTTAGGTCCAGCCGTTCCAAGCCTACAGCAGGATAATAACTTTCTGACACCCCTGACGCGGCACGTGTCACGACGCCATGCTGACCCAATCCACGTCTGAGGAAAAACATGTCAATACATCATAATGTCATTGCATGGGGCTATCAGATGGCGAAGACTGCTTGTCAATCGGATGCAGGATTCAAAAGATATAAGCTTCTGACCAGCGTCGCGGTCTGGCCGGGCCCGGTCGGGTTGGCCGGGCCGGGGTCGGCCGCTTATATGTGAGAAAAATCCGGTATTCAATGAGGACTCGCTTCGCGCTTCGCGCTCCAGGTATATCATATTGCACATGAAACGACGCGGCTCAACGTGACAAAACACAGTGATGTCATTCGCTCGTCTTTATCTTTATTATATCAACAGTTATAAGCAAAACATTGCTGATTGCCTCAGATGACCTTGCAGAGGTCACGGAGACACAATTGCACCCGGTTCATCAAGAGTGAGCTAAAAAAACGTTAATATGAAAAAACTGGCCTGATCAAATGCATATTGTCTGAAAAAGGAAGCATTTGTATATGTTTTCATTCATTTATAATGGCAAGGTCAGGACATTCACCTGGACTTAGGTTACCGATGCAAAAATCTTAGATTAACGAATTTTAGGTACTTATGACTTTAAGATATCCTGCAAGATATAGTTTTATCGGACAAATACTGACTTTGGCACGATAACAAACATTTTGGAAGGTAAGGTCACTTGACGTGACCTGGTAACCTGACCTAAAATGACCTGACGTCAAAACCTTGACAAAGTTTGAGTAATTAGTGCCCAATAGCTGTACCAAATTTTGCGGCGCTGCGCAGCGCCGTTTTTTGTTGTTGAAAGCCTCAGCGGGTCAAAATGACTCCCACCAGGGCGACTGCTAGTTAGGAATTTTTGTGTATAGAGTACCATGCACAGTTAAAAAAAAACACACTCTGTTTCACTAATAGTAAAATGTTTTGTAGCCTGATGTATGTATGTATAGTATGGTAGATATACAATGTAATGCATACAGTACGTACCGACGGAGGCTATGAGGGGGGCTAAGCGTCTCATCTTGCCGCTGCTGCGACTGCCGCAGAGACCGGCCGTCCAGCTGCTCCGCTGTCCGCTGTCGAGGTCCTCTGATGTCCTCTGAGGCCGTCTCTGTGGCTGCGGCGGTCAGGACCTGCGGACCCTGTCCCTCCGTCGCTTCTGAAGGCCTCTTGGCGGGCGACCCTGCCGATCGACCCCAGTTGCGGCCGACGCGGACCAGTCACAGCGGCACGGCTCGCCCTGGCCATCCCTCAGGGACCGTCACCTCGGCGACCCTGTACACGACATAAAACGTGCATGCCGCCGAATCGTTACACGTTGCAGCGGCATTCCCTTTGATGAAGTACAGCAGCATTCCTTTCGAAAGGAAATGTTTCGGTTGAAAGTTCGCTTGGTCCTTAGCGTGCCATTTTCTTGAGTTGTGCAATGTGCATCGACCCCAGTTGCGGCCGTCCATTCTGCGACCGTCCTGAACTACACTCGTATGCAGGCGATTCAAGTGATGCCGATTGTGGCTGAGGATGAGGAGTGGTTGGTAGTTGTAGCGTTTCAATGCTATCTCTTAACGCTCGGCTTCACTTTTGAGCAATTTAAATCGCAGTGTGCGACGCTACTTTTATTCCTGCAGATTATGCATAAATGGACCATTCAAAGTAATCGAAGCAAAACAGGCGATTTCAGTTCGTGGATATAAAAATAAAAAAGTATCGTTTCGGTAAAACAATTACATCATTCGTATCAATTTAAGCGGCAGAACTTAACATCGATATGCATGTGGGTACAGCTGCCGGCAAAAGTATCGCTACCCCCTGGCTGGCTAAAGCGTTAAAGCTTAGGTTACACGAGCAACATTTCGGCAACCGGCTGCTCAGGTGTTGCTCGGGTGTTGCTCGGGTGCTGCTCAGGTGCTGCTCAGGTGTTGCTCAGGTGTTGCTCAGGTGTTTCTAACAGCCAGGGGGTAGCGATACTTCTGCCGACAGCTGTACCTAAATATTCTAGAAGCAAATCAATGAAGCTATGACGATATTTTTATTTCAGAAATGTGGATTGAGTTACCTCCGTTAATTCATACGTTTCTGATAAGCCGTTAACTAACCAACACAAAACTAAATAAACGACAAAAAATCCCAGTCTATCTGACATGTTTGTAGATACGTCTGCTAGGCACCGCACTCCGCAGTATAGATGTTGGTACTCAGTGGCGTAGCCACGGGGGTCCTATGGGTCCTAGGACCCCCCCTCCCGTGGCTCTAAGAGGGGCCCCCATATGCATTCAAGCTGGCCAAAGGTCCCTCAAGGTGGCTGAGGGCCCCCTCGAGCTAGCCGAGGGCCCCTCGAGCTGGCCAGAGGCATCATAAAGGTGGCTGAGGGCCCCCTCAAGCTGGCCAAGGCCCCTTCAAGGTGACTGAGAGCCCCCTCGAGCTGGCCGAGGGCCCTCGAGCTGGCCAAGGGCCCCTTCAAGGTTGATGAGGGCCCTCTCAAGGTGGCTGAAGCCTGAGGGCCACCTCGAGCTGGCTGAGGGCCCCTCAAGCCAGCCGAGGGCCCCTCAAGCTGTTCGAGAGCCCCCTCAAACTGGCCGAGAGCCCCTGGAGCTGGCTGAGTGTCCCTCGAGCTGGCCAAGGGCCCCATCAAGCTGGCCGAGGCCCCCTTAAGATGGCCGAGGTCCCCTCGAGCTGGCCGAGGCCCCCCTTAAGGTAGCTGAGGGCTCCCTCAATCAAGCTGTCCGTGGGCCCACTCAAGCTGGCCGAGGGCCCCTCAAGCTGGCCAAGGGTCCCATCAAGCTGACTGGACGGCCCCTTGAACTGGTCGAGAGCCACTCAAACCGACAGAGGCCCCCTCAAGATGGCTGAGGGGCCCCTCAAGCTAGCCGAGGGTCCCTCGAGCTAGCTGAAGGTTCCTCAAGCCAACCGAGGGCCCGTTTTTGGCTTTTATTGACCAGCTACAGACAAACAAATACCAGCACTATATTTCTGAAACAAAGACAGTCTAGAAACATGCAATCTTTATTTTGTATAGGTATATAGGGGAGACCGGGGCACGTTCTGTCACTTTTTTGCTAATTGGCCCTGGCGGGCACACTTTTAAGAGTTGGTGATTGATACTATCCCATACTGTTACATACATCAATAGCTTCAACTCGTTTTAAGGAGTTCAAGTGGTATCTCAGTTTGTTTCGACACCACAGTGTCGATAATTGTTGGCGATGACTCATTTCGACCAGAACCTGCCGCATATGCGGGGCACGTTCCTGTCGCCTATGGGGGCACATTCTGTCATTGGTGGGCCCACTTCCTGTTATCACCGAAACGGTCATTTGTCGGTACCCTGCAGGGGAGAGGGGTCTTCATTTCACGCCACCATCCATAATTGTAGAAAAATGCCGGCTATATACGATCCCAAACCACTGCATTTTTGCGTTTTTCTTGGTATCCATGCACGAATCAGAAGTCCTGAGTACGGCCCATATTTTTATTTTTGAACTTTTCCCTTTCATACATTAAAGACCATACAATAAAAGCTCAAAAAACGCTTTTTGCATAAAAATCGTCTCGAATGACATGGCTACAATGACCTTTTCAACAATCATCCAATATTTCGAATTGTGTTTGCCTTGGCCCCCATTAAAAAAAAATTTATTTCGCGGGGTACCAAAAAAGGAAAAATTTGTCACGACGGATCCAATGGTGTTCTTCCCATCGAAATCGCCTAGCGGCTTCCTCGAGAGCTCTGGGGGGCAGAATCTGTCCCCCGCAGGTTAACGTTAATTCTGGCCGCTGTCGAACTGCATCGGCCCACCCGAGACATTGGTTTTACGCTTGTAGATTGGGTACCATATCTGTAAAACAACAGGCAATCCATTGTTATGGTCGTTTATAAAGCGATACGACCTAGGAATCCAGAACAGATCAGTGAGGCAGAACCTGCCCCAGACTTGAGAGTGACAGGGAACCCTCTGCCCCACTCACCACAGGTCACACTTTTTTACCCGTTTTCTTACCTGAAAACTTGGGAGAATGGCAGTAATAACGCCTCAGCCACAATGTTCTCGACATTTCCTATAGGCCCCATGAACGCATCAAGACACGGTATACAATATCTGAATGGCCACAAACCTAAAATTTTTTAGTTCACTTATAGATAATTTTGATTTCTGTTGATAAACAAAACTTTTCCAAATGGACCAATCATGGTCGCAGGCATGTTGTGCGTTTGATCGTACCGGGCCACTGCAACACAAGGAACATATGTGACGAAACCAATAATATTACCTTGCGGTGGATAGTTCACGAGGAAACCCCGCTGACATAATGTGCCCCGTGACAGAACGTGCCCCGTTCTCCCCTACATTTTAAATTTTGAACTTATGCGACCTGACCTTGACCTGAGCTTGAACCTAGCTTCACTTAAATGAGGTCAAATGGTAAAACTATCATCACTATAGAACTATATGCGTAAAAATAACCCATCAAAATGCGTCTCATGACTTTCGTAGATCTTTTGCGCATAGTGACTTTTTGTGACCTGACATTGATCTTGAAATTTGCTTTAAAAAATCTCACTTAAAGGGGATAGCTCACCTTTAACATGGGGTTTTCAGTTTAGATAACCAAGTTGTGGCGCATACTCGAAAATGACTTGTGACGCTTTCACATTTTCAAAGAAACCTCTTAATTATTGAATATTTCAGTCCTAAAAGTCGGGACCGGGTATACCCGGTAACTCCAATCGCTGATTGGCTGATTTTGGCTGAATGACGTATGATTATGACGCACAGATGACGTAAGACTTGGAGAAAGTGTAAGTACTGGACAAACCCATACTGTTTCAGTACCTCATTCTTTTTATTGCAAGAATGAACTTTGTGAGGATTTTATCGTGATTTTGATGCTTGAAGCATCTATAAAACGTTATTTCTCAGCAACATCTCAGCGAAATTATTCAGGACGTACCTAGTTATTACAGGTTGGGCCAAAATCCTCTTCATTCTTGATTGCTGGCTTTGCGTGTATGGCGTTTTCAGGAATAACCGTCCAGTTTCCACTGCACTGATTATGCAAAAGAATACACTGATAATTTGTCGTAAATGAATACATGGTATAGGCTAAGTTGAAATATATTTAACACAACTAAACACAACTTTCAACATCCATACATGAACCACGGCAACTTCTTCGTGGATAAACACAAACAACGGCAAATAATATTTGTATTCTTTGCCGTTTGTTTTATCTATATGTACTTCGCCCATTAATGGTGTTCCGTCGGCGATTATGCCAAATAAATAAATGAATAAGCACGTGATTTGACTTCGAATTAATCTCCGGGGTTCTAAAAGCGTTGCATTTTCCGCATATTTAACAAGTTATTAGGCAAGTACGTCTTGTATGCGCCAACCGATCCCTTTAAATCGATGACGTTCTGATGACATACGTGCTTCTTTAGAAAGCAGATTTCGCGTTTTTTAGAGGAAAAAAGTATCAAATTTTGAACCAAAATGTCTGACATTTTAATTTGCTTTTTCCGCGTAATATATATTTTTTATGACTTACTAGAGTATCATGATAACTAAGTTTAGCTTCTCTGCATCATTTCTGAAAGCTTTTCTCTTTTTTTTTTCTTTCTTCCAATTAAACTATTCCCTTTAAAGGGAACATTCACATTGAAAAGAGAAAAAGCTCAGAAATGATAGAAGAGAAGCTAAAAATTAGTTATCATGATACAAGTAAAGTCAATACAAATATATAATTTACGCGGAAAAAAAGGTCAAATTAAAATTGTCAGATATTTTCCCTTAAGGGAACAGTGCACATGAGAAAAAAAAAAAAAAAAAAGCTCAGAAATGATGAAAGAAGCTAAAAATTAGTTTATCATGAACTAGAAGTCATAACCAAATCATATAATTTTACGCGGAAAAAGCAAATTAACAATGTCAGATATTTGGTTCAAATTCATACTTTTTTCCTCTAAAAAACGCGAAATCTGCTTTCTAAGAAGCACGTATGTCATCAGAACGTCATCGGTTTAAAGGGATCGTGGCGCATACAAGACAGTACTTGCCTAATAACTTGTTAAATGTGCGGGAAAATGCAACGCTTTTAGAACCCCGGAGATTAATTCGAAGTTAAATCACGTGCTTATTCATTTATTTATTTGGCATTCATTCATTTATTTATTTCGCCGACGGGATACACCATTAATGGGCGAAATCACTTTTAAAGCCCGTTTTACGCAAAACGGGTCCAGTGGGAACCGGGCTTTAGAATGAAACAAACAGCAATAACACAAATATTCTTTGCCGTTTTTTGTGTTTATCCACGAAGAAGTTGCCGTGGTTCATCTATGGAAGTCAAAAGTTGTGTTTAGTTGTGTTAAATATTTCAACTTGGCCTATACCATGTACCATAGGCCCGGGAACAGGGGGGGGGGGGCAGCGGGGGCGCTTGCCCCCCAACTTTGGACCTCGGGGGCGACGCCCCCCAACTTTGCTGTTGCTGATCTTAAAACGTTCCGTAAACAATATATAAGCACATCGAAGTTGAGTTTTTTCGAAAATTATGCAAACATCACACCTTTTACTCGTGTTGACTAGATATTTTGTATTTGTCCAGCGGGTTCTGTGTTAATAAACTGATGCCAAAAAGCCAGGGTCGTCGCCACCAGGGGAAGGCGGGCGGTTGCGCGAAACTCCCCCGGACCGCCCTTTATCAGTAGCTTACAAATCTCTTCTTAAACGTCAAAATGCCTTTCCAAAATGAGTTTTATGTCAAATACAAAACGTTTGGTGGGCAAGAGACACGTCTCCTGATTGCAGCATGACTTACTTGGGTCACACACTTGACCTTGACATGAGTTCATTTTTTTTAAAGTTGACCTAACGTGATAAAAAATAAGACATTTCAATGCGCCTTGATGAGACAAACACGATGGCGTAAGCAGTATTGCGTGATCTTTATTAGATAAAAAGAAGTAATAAAACATATTACTTTTATGACCTATAGAGTCTAAACTAAAGTCAAGTTTTAGGACATTTCGTTAGTTGCAAATTTCAATAGCTGTCGATATTTTTTTCGTTTGTTTCTACGTTAACTCGCCATTGGCTGGGGGGGCGAAAAACGCCCCCTCAGAGATTTTCAGAATAGCTCACAAACGAACAGTGTTATATACGAGAAACTTTTGGTACCTTAACCTACATCAATTTGACGTCTTCAGTGCAACAAGTAGACAATTTCAACTAGCATTGTTTGCGTTATATTAAATATAAGTGACGTCACTACACACGACTTTGACGCACATATCAGCTAAACTCTAACAGGCTATTTAAAGACCATTCCTTAAGCAAAATGCAATTCAAAAACGTCAAAAGATAGCAAATGACAATGGATAGAAAATGGTAATCTCGGATAAAAAAAAATCCCCCCCAAAAATCCCTCAAAATCAACATTTTTTATATTTACAAAAAACGAAAGATATATCATAGAACCACATATGTGCAATACCCGAACCAAATTTCAAATAATACCTGTATTTTCGAATCATTGATTGCTCTCTAAGTATGAATACCTCATGACGTCATTTTTCAAAGTACGTTTTGAGGCTTTATCGACCAGATACATACAAATAAATGATACCTCTGTATTGCTGAGACAAAACTGGATAAGACAGTTTCATTTTTGTTTGTGTATATATCCATTTCTAATTTTGACCTTTTATGACCTGACCTTGGCCTTATATCGTTTCAGGTGTGCAAATAGCTGCTTCAATCGAGTTATATTTGTAAAATAACACATAAAACATGTGTCACATGATCTGTTGCCAATAATGACCTGGTTTGACCTGATCTTGACCTTGACCTTTGCTTACAATTCCAGTTTTACTTATATGGGAGATGCATCATACCTTTGTGAGCCTTTTGTGCGATAATAGTCTCAATATACGGCTTCGGATGGAAAGTATGGGCCAAAAACTCAAATAGCTAACATTTGACCTTTTACCTGACTGTGACCTCACATATGACCTTATTTTTACAAATTTTCGGCGTTACGCCTATTTAAAACCTGGTTCTCATATGAGAGCTTGTCGATTTGCCGTTCTTATGCGTGTCTCGCTGTCGGTTATTGGTTCGGAACATAACGACGGAGGCGAAATAACGCCCCCCCCACCCTGGCCAATGGC
Source organism: Semibalanus balanoides (assembly GCA_014673585.1). Classification (NCBI taxonomy): domain Eukaryota; kingdom Metazoa; phylum Arthropoda; class Thecostraca; order Balanomorpha; family Balanidae; genus Semibalanus; species Semibalanus balanoides. The sequence goes on from VOPJ01003831.1 coordinate 20,951, forward strand.
GTTCGCGCTGAGACCCAGCCCAATTGCAGATCGCGAGTTAATACACCGCTTACAAAGTTAAAGCACATGGTCAATGGGGAAAGTCTTCGGTCATGCACTTAATATATTTATTGTAATTTTCAAGTGTTTAAAATTAGCAGTCATTATGAAAATCCCCGTACGGCTCCAGTTGAAGTAAAAGTCGAAATCCGACGAAAAAAAAAATGGGTTGGCTAGCCAAATTTGGTTTTGCCCCCCAACTTTGAAATCGTTCCCGGGCCCCTGCCATGTACCTATTCATTTACGACAAACTATCAGTGAATTCTTTTTCATAATCAGTGCAGTGAAACGGGAGTTATTCTTGAAACCCATGCACGCGAGGTTAAGCAAGCAAATGAAGACGGATTTCGGCCCAGATTTAAGACTAGGTACGTCTGAATAATTTCGCTGAGAATGTTGCTAAGAATTACGGTTTATAGACGATTTAAGCATCAAAATCACGATAAATCCTCACAAAGTTTATTCTTGCAATCCAGGGAATGAGCTTACAACAATATGTTCTTGTCCAGTCCAGCACTATGCCTTTTCTATCAAACAACTTTTTCCCAATGTCATCTCTACGCCCTAATCATGCGTCATATCAGCCAAAATCAGCCAATCAGCGATCGGAGTTTACCGGGTAAGCCCGCCCACTTTAGGACTGAATAATTCAATAATAAGAGGTTCTATTGAAAATGTGAAAGCGTCACAAGTAATTTTCGAGCATGCGCCACAACTTGGCTATCTCAACTCAAATCCCCATGTTAAAGGTGAACTATTCCCTTTAAGCTCATGCGGAATGTGTACTATAGGTACCTATGAGAGTACTCTGGGTGATCATGGTTGCAATCAAATACTTCGTATGGAAAGAATGGCCCATAAATTAAAATTCCTCGATTTTTTAACTTTGACCTAACTTTGACCTATTATAAAACTCAATTCCATAATTTCGCGTAAGCTTTCGATGCGCCATTATGAGAGCTTTTAATATGTTCGATGGCTATTTTTGCTATATTGAATGAGGAGAAGTAAACAGTAGTAAACGCCGTTAACCGGGGGGGGGAGGGATATTGCCGCTTCCCTCGTTATCTCCGAAACCAATGGTCGCAGCGAGACGCACAAAGTGGCATTGAAAAGCTCTCAATAAGTCAACAGGGATGATCAATAAAATTGCAGAAATATTTATTTTATATGTAAAAGACGAGACAAAATAGAATAAGCTTTCACCGTTACGGCATAGTTAGAGTCATCCGACGAATCTGACGATGCCGTAACGGTGAAAGCTTATTCCTTTCTGTGATATTCTGTCTCGCCTTTTATATATGATATAAAATAAACATTACTGCCATGTTATTGATCATCCCTGTTTACTTGTTGAGAGCTTTTCAATGCCGCTTTGTGCGTCTCGCTGCGACCATTGGTTTCGGAGATAACGAGGGAAGCAGCAATAATCTCCCCCCCCCCGTTAACGGGCGTTCGGCTAAGACCCCAATCAATGGTAGGCTAAACCACATAATAAAATAAAGTGTGCATATTTTAGCCCCCTGATTCATCGCTATCGACTTGATATGCTACATGTTCAAATCGATTCCATCCGTGAAGCAGAAACGCCGCCGTCGCGCTAAAAGGCGTTCTCGCCCACCACAGTGCGGCTGTGGGCCAATATCCCATGGCTACCTATCATATACAACCAGTGGTTTGGAACTTATTTTGAAATCAACAGGGGGGGGGGCCAACGGCCAAATTTGCGTTACTATGGAAAAATATTAATATATTAATATATATATATATGTAGATATAGATATAGTATATATGTGTGTTGGGTTGTGTGTATGTATGTATGTATTTCAACATTGCCCACATATACATTAAAATTTTTTACAAATAATACGATGGAAAATGATACGTTTATGCTCTCGATGGTTTACCACTTTCAATACAATACGTTTATGCGAGGCATTTTCAGAGCATGTATTGTGATAAAATGTTGGTAGCCGCATATCGCATATCTTCTAATTTACAATTTGAGTAGCATCAATTAAACCTTTATGAATTATATACAATTCTGCTCTACAATTCAAAATTTCCCATATAGTTTCATTGCATAAATCAAATTCATGAATAATTATTACCGGTACTACCGGGTACTACCGGCCGGAAGTACTCTGGGTAGTACCCAGTAATATGTGTTGATGAATTTGATTAAACAATAAAACTCATTGATAATTTCGCATTGTAAGAGCTAAGATTATATTAATTCATAATAAGTTTCAATTGATACCAAAAAATATCTGGGAAAAGCCGTTGTCCAGCTGAAATTACCCAAAACGCGCGAAAATTATGAACGGGTACTACCGGATAACTACCGAGGTAAAAGATAAATCCCGTGAAAACGTGCTAATGGATTGCTTCAGGAGTCTAGGAGTTCAGGAAGCCACGCCTACATCACGTCGTGGCTTCTGTCGAATTTATAAGCTCAGTGCATACGCACATCTATATCAGACACAATTTGACAAATATCACGACGAACTTGCAACATTATTTAATGGCTTTGGTTTTCCGATCAGTTGGATGCTGATTTACTTAATTGTTAACTCAATTTGAACCTCTCAAATAAACAATACAACTCAACTCGAAATTATAATTATCGTTACGCGTTTAGGACGCCTCGCGCAACCGCTTCAATAAGCCCCAAATTCCTTAAGTCTTGACATTAATTGACCCAGGGTGGCCCATTAAGTTCGCATGATAGCGTTGATCGCGGCACCACACGAGTTAGGGCCGGTTCTGAATAACGCGGCCACCGGTGACCCAGCGAATAGACCGTGACTGCTAACGAACTCTCCCAACGCCATTGGGAAGTTTAGCGAAAACGGCACAACTGCTTTGCAACAAAAAACATTAGGATAATTACTGCTAAGACGAAATGGACAATTGCTGCTACAATTGTGTCTTACGGCAATGGGAGGCTGGGACCGGCTCTCTGGAGGGGTGAGCTCGCAGAGTAGAGGATTTGACGGCTCCTGGACCGTGGATGGGCCAGGTACTACAAAGCCAAAAGCCAATGATGGAATTAATTATTCACGGAATGCAAAAACCTATTGTAAAAAGTAGGCATCTGTCAAGTAAAACCAAAACTGTTTAAGTTACATTAAAAAAATATAAATTTTCGCATATTCACATATGAAACGGTATGTAGCTGGTGAAAATTGAGTAAATTTCGATATTTCTTAAAGTGTCAACATTTAAATTTATTTTAAAAATTTTTTTTTTTTTTCCCCATGAATCTTTAATGAAAATTGGTCACGAAATTGGCCTGACCTTAGTTATTATCGGACACATATAGGACCTACGAACGAGCTGTTTCACTTATAATCACTAGCGATACAGAGGGGGGCGGCAGGGTTTGAGCCCCCCCATATTGCCTGAAATTGGCGAAATTTGACCAATCTCACTGTAGATGTAAATTAATAAACTTTTACCAAGGCATATTTGTTTTGAAACCGGTTCTAGTAAGCTACAAGAAAAGCCCAAATCTCGATGAGTTTTTTCTAATTTGATGAAACTTTTTTAATTTAGCCACCTATCCACGTTCTGGATCGCCAGTGATTTATAATTTGATGAAATCCTGTGGGTTTGAAGCCGTCTATTAACCTGTCTGAAGCACAAACTAAAGCCATTTTAAAAGTGGGGAGATTTTTTAGATTTACATCGGCATCGTCAGGATTTTTCATTGGGGGGGGAATAGTCTGGCAGTTAACTAACCTAATGCAAGCCTTAAAATTAATCTGATCTGTCTATCGATCACAGGGGGTCCCCAGCCAGAGGATTGGTGGGGCATGTTATTTTTGGTATTAAATTGCGTTCAAAGACAGAGCCCATGCTCGAAACTATGGAACCGAATCTAGGTAATTTTCTTCACCATTCGATTCTGGCGTGGTCCAAAAGGGTTGTTGTTCTAAAATTTATCGTTTGCTCCAATATAAATTGCCAAAATTTGACAAACATCAAAAACGTTCTTTTGGTTGGTTTTGGTCTAATTTGGTTCCACTAAATACACCAAAAAATGAATAAAGCTGCAGAAAGATACTGTGTTGCGACCACGCCATATCGAATGGTAAAGAATTACCCAGAATCGGCATCGAATAGTTCGGAGCTAAGCCTCGTGTTTGAAGAAAGTCCCGTCAAACGCCAATTTAAATTCCAGAGAAATGATGCTGCCGGTGAAGGAGTGTTGACTTATAAAAGAGGGAGTTATGTAACTTCATATCTCCGTAACTGTCTTTTTAGTCTAAATACGTCAAAAGCTCTGTAGCCAATGGAAGGCTGTTCTGGCTAAATATCTCAGCAATGGAAGGAGTTTCTAAAGTAGCGACAAGCGAGTCCAAGTTCTATTGTATGTACCTATGGACGTCACGCTTCGCAGTTTTCCAAAGCCGGAATTTTTACCTGGCATCTACATACTTGATACATAAGCGAATAATGAATGACCTCTGTTCATTCAAAAAAATAGCAGATCAAACCTATGCACCACAAAGTTAGGTTTCCATATGATAATTTTCGAGCAAGCCAAAAATGGCGGCAGATCCATATAATGTGGAACAAAACATTATGTGAAAGGAAAACGCTAAAAAAGTCGAAAATAGCTATCGTGCAGAACTGGGGGGGGGGGCTAAGAGCAGCTAATTGGGGGGTGCCCGACTCAGCAACGGGGGTGTGGGGGGCTCGGGCATTCCCCTGCGCATATAAATTTCCGGCCCTGTATACACACTATGAACGGCCATAGTGGGTGTAATGCTCACTGGACCAACACAGCACAGACGACTATGGCTTGATAAGTGGAAAGCGCACCAACATACGAACACCGCGAAATACCCCCATGTGCAGCAGGGAATCTGTGTGACGTTTCATGTAATTTACCTATATGAAAACCAGACATGTGCCAAGACCAAAAATGGGATCCAAGATCCACAACATCCCACGACAAACTGATTTTCCAGGATACAGGATCCACAGGATCCAACGATTTTTTGCTTTTTCACAGGCACGTAGCCAGGATTTTTATCAGGGGGTGGGGCACGTTGGAAAAAAATGTGCTCCTCAACCATATGATGCTGACCGGGGAGGGTACTTTTTTGGCAAAAAGGTTTTCATTTGTTTCTCTCCGAATTTGGGCCGGTCACCTTATTTCGGTTTTAAAAAAAAATCTATAAAAAAACGCGATACTCCGTAGCATATATGCTACGGAATATACAAATAAGTATACATACATATATATATATATATATATATATATATATATATAACTATAATATATATTAGTTATATTATATTATATTATAGTATATATGTGTATATTAAGTATAATTATATTGTATTATGTATTATTAAGTTATCACATTATACTATATATTGTTATGTTCATATAGTATGTATTATAATTCGTTTATGCTCATATTCTATACGTAGGGGTCGTATTCGGCCCATATTTTGAGATGCCACCATTTAAGTATGGCAAGGGAGTGAGACAGACAAATGTCCCGAGGCGATTTCCATGCTGCTTGCGATAATGTGTGTTTCTCTCGCCCGATTGACGTGAAATTCAGCCGTTAGCTTTCATTTGATGTGTGAATTTTGTTTCCGAGTACTCAGATCGATCTGACCTTGCATAACCTAACCTTGTTATAGTGTATGACCAACAAATATGTTTTTCCGATGGTAGGAACCTATCTTAAATATTTTTACGTTATTGTGATTAATTTTCACCCTCCCAACTTCAAGGTTATGTTGCCTCGCCCTCCCCCCTCCCCACCACCACCACTAACAACCCTGTACGTAGCGTTATTTATGAACAGCCCCTTAAAAGAAATAGTTCGCCTTGGGTTGTTTTTTCAAACACGATTTGACTATATTTTAAAATACAACTTTTCATGTCAAAAATAGCCATACATCGCGCCGATTCAGGCCAGAAGGACGTACATTATTAATTTTATCAAAACTATATGCGTACTCTCCGCAACGCAGTGGCGAGAGGAGGGGGCCAGGGGGCCATGCCCCCCTTGGGCCTCGAACTTGAGGGGGCACTCTGGCCGCCTGAGGGGGCACTCTGGCCGGCTGAGAGGGCCCTCTGTTGACCTGAGGGGGCACTCTGGCCGTCTGAGGGGGCACTCTGGCTACTAGAGGGGCACCATGGCCGCCTGAGGGGGCACCATGACCGCCTGAGGGGGCACCCTGGCCGCCTGAGGGGGCATTCTGGCCGCCTGAGGGGGCATTCTGGCCGCCTGAGGGGGCATTCTGGCCGTCTGAGGGGGCACTCTTGTCGTCTGAGGAGTCACTCTTGTCGCCTGATGGGGCACTCTAGGGTACTCTTGTCGCCTGAGGGGCCGGGGCCACTCTGTCACCTGAGAGGGCACTCTGGCCGGCTGCGGGGGCACTCTGCTGACCTGATGGGTCCTCAACATTTTACAAAAAAATGCTGAAACAGGGGCACCCTCAAAATATAGTGGACCAAATCCGTCGAGTTTTCAGATTTGGGTATAGGTAGGGGCACCACTGCAATTGATGGCCCTCTCCTTGCAGATTTTCTGGATCCGCCACTGCCGCAACGTCAAACGTGTCCTGCTGTAACCCACCAATTCTTCTAACCGGCCAGTCGATATTATCTCATCCCTCTGATGAGCTTACCTAAATCCACTGCCTGCCCATTGTTCGGTCGGTCTGCCACCCGACCCTCTCCCCGGTCTGCCGAAATGCGCGTTGTCTCTGACCTATATATAGGTACGAATTCAGTCCTCTCTCCGGTCAATGTATCCACTTTATTAGCACGATCGACGCAAGAGGCTTTTTCGGTCAAAAGTCAGAGGTGTCTCAGTTTTAAAGACTTCATGATTGCAAGGCCTTCTTCCGGTTTCCGAGGCTGCTCCGCGTCAATAGTTCGGAGTTCGGACCTTTATATACAAGAACTTTGAATCTGGTGCGTCGCTAACAGGGGACCTGGGAGAAGGGCCCCGTCAGGATGGCTCCGGCCGGTGTTCGTCCGTCCCCCTCACAGTTTGCATGATTTCAAATTTGGCCCTATGGGGCTAGCCTCTGGCTTCCCCAACTCAAAACTGTGTGCCAGTTCCATTGCCAGACACATTTATTCAATCACTGTCAGCATCACTGTCAGCCACCAGGAATAGACTACCGATGCTTTCTGCTTAGACCTGGTCAAGCAGCGTCTGATGGAAGTGGTCGGTTTGGTGGAACTTGGTCGGCTTGATGGACCCACAGTCAACCTGAGCGGTCCTCGGTCGGCTTGAAAAGGCTCTATCAGCTTGAAGGAGAAATCGGTAGGCTTGAGCGGGCCCCCTGAGTGGCAGTTAGATGGTGTATGGCCCCTTCAGTTATGTCTAGGCCTGACAGAATCCTTGCCATGCCTGACTCCTGAACGGACCCAGGCTGGTCTGAGAGGGCGATTGTCGAGGCCTGAGAGGGTATTGCACTTCCGTCGGTCACTGGTCGGAGGTGCACCGTCATTAGCCTGAGGGACTCTGTCACATTAGGGTGAGTCGTAAAAACCAAAAGTTTGAAATTTTAAAACGGTGGGTGCGGAAAAGATGAGGTCTCAATTCTGAGTATAACACATTTTTAACGTACCTATTCAAAGTTTTGATTTTGGAAAAGCTGTTTTGACCAAAAAACGAAAAAAAAAATCATTTGACACTTTTAAACGACAATCCTTTCTATCCTCTATTCAGAAACATAGCTATAATCGGTTGATAAACATGGCAGCTGTGTTGGATAAAAAATAACTCTATTTTTGTAGTTTTTGGCCCCCGCTGCCCCCCTAATGCAAATTTATGAAATTCATTTTTAATAAATGTATATCGTATCAAGGGGGGGAACGAACACCGTTTGATTTGTGAAAATCGGACGGGTAGATTTCGAGATCTCGGAGGGGGCGGAATCTGCCCCCCTGCCACTAAAAGAGATAGCCAGGAGCCTGTCAGTGCCACTAATAGGGTTAAACATCAGATTTGTGTTCCTCCTTGTCTAGTTGATCATCTAAGTCATTTCTATAAAAATCGGAGGTCGCCGCTGAGTAAGGATCGCTAAATCACTAACTTCACTGACATCCAAAGGTCACCGTAATTGTCTCCAGCTGGTGGCGACTGTCGGGCTGGCCGGCGGGCAGGGCCAACTGCCAACTGCTGCCGGGCCATCAGCGTCTAATGGGCCACCCGACACAGCTGACAGGGCAGCGGACCATCCGGCACAGGTGACAGGGCAGCGGCCCTCACCAGTCACCAGTGTACAGACCAGTCAGTGCTACCCGGCACACGTAAACTGGAGACATGGGGAAAGGACGACAGGTATGTGAGATGTGATTCCTAGTGGGACGCCAGGTATGAGCAATGTGATGCCGAATAGGACGCCAGGTATGTGAGATGTGATGTCGAGTGGGACGCCAGGTGAGTGTGATGCCATTGCCGAGTAAACGCAGGTATGTGTAATTGTGATGCCGAATAGGACGCAGGTATGTGAGTGTGATGTCGATGGGGACGCCAGGTGAGATGTGATGCCGATTGCCGAGTAAGACGCCAGGTATGTGTAATGTGATGCCGAATAGGACGCCAAGGATGTCAGATGTGATGTCGAGTGGGACGCCAGGTTTTTAGGTGTGATAACACATCTTTCCCTCCGCTGTCGGCAGGTACTGGGCTCTGAACCCCTCCCCTCCGCTGTCGGCAGGTACTGGGCTCTCTGGCCGCCAACGGCTTCCTGCTGGCGTACGGCCTGCAGGAGGGCTACACGACGCCGACCCTGCCCCAGCTGCGTCTGCCCGGCTCCGGGCTGGCCGTCACCGACGAGCAGGCCTCCTGGATCGGCAGCATCTTCCTGCTGGGCATTGCACTCGGCACGCCGCTGCAAGGTCTGATGCTGGCGCTGGGCCGGCGGCGCGCGCTGATGCTCGTCTCGCCCGTCATGTGCCTCGGCTCGCTGCTCTTCACGTTCCCGAACAGCGTGAACATGCTGCTGGCCGGCCGCTTCGTGAACGGCCTGTGCATGGGCTCGGTGCTGCCGATGGCGCACATCTTCATCAGCGAGACGGTGGCGCCCGAGCTGCGCGGCGCGCTCGTCGGCTCCGGCATGTTCTGCATCAACATCGGCCTCGTCACCGTCTACAGTCTGGGCTTCGTGCTGAGTTGGCAGCAGATCGGCGGTGTGATCGCTGCCTTCTACGGCCTGTACCCGCTGCTGCTCTGGCCGCTGCCCGAGACGCCCAACTGGCTGGCTACGCACGGCCGCGAGCAGGAGGCGCACCGCGCGCTGCTCTTCTACTCCGGAGACGCCGCCGGCGCCGAGCAAGAGCTGGAGCGCATCAAGCAGCGCAGCCTGGGCCACAACCCGGACCTGCCGCCGCTGTCGGAGCTGCGCCAGCGCGCCTTCTACCTGCCGCTGCTGATCAGCATCACCGTCACCATCTGCAAGGCCACCTCGGGCACGCCCGCCATCCACCTCTACAGCTACGACATGTTCGTGGCGGTGGGCGGCAGCGCCGAGCCGCTGCAGGCCTCGGTGGTGAGCACGGCGGTCAGCTCGGTGGGCTCGGTGCTGGCGTTCGTGCTGATGGACCGCGCCGGTCGACGACCGCTCTTCCTGCTGGCCATGTTCACGTGCAGCGCGTGCTGGGCGGCCATCGCCACGGCGGCGCTCCTCGTCAGCGACCCGATCGCCACCGACTGGGTGGCCATCACGGGCTTCTCCGTGGCGCTGTTCGTCTACAACATCGGCATCGGCCCGGTCGGCATGGTCATCATGGGCGAGATGATCCCGCTCCGCTACCGCACCATCATCTCGCCCGTCCAGTCCATGGCCATGTGGATCTCCAGCTTCGCCGTCGGCAAGACCTTCTTCCAGCTGCGCGACGCGCTCAACTTCTACGGCCTGTGTTACCTGTACGCCGGCACGAGCGTGCTGTTCGCCGTGCTCGGTTTCCTCCTGGTGCCCGAGACCAAGGGCAAGACGCTCTCCGAGATAGAGGAGATGTTTGAGCGCGGCGACCTGCCAGTCAGCAGGAAGGGCAGCGTCGTGTACGACATGCTGAAGGGGGAGGAGGCGGAGAAGGCCGGCGTCAGCCGCGGGCCGCGCCCGCCCGTCTACGGCACCGAGTCGCCACCCACGCAGGAGCCCGTCTGACTTCACCAGTGTGACGTCACTGCAGTAGGTAGCCAGAAGATAAGCGGGGACGCGATCGACATAGGGCCTGTTCCCGTGTCGCCTCTAATCCGTCTCTAACCTCCTCTAAGCTGCTCCAACTGCAACTGCTCTGTGTTAAATAATACGACTGGGCGGTCATCGCCACGGGTGGGACCATCGCAAGTGGGAGCAATTTGGAGGAGGTAAGAGGTGCGACAGGAACAGGCCCATAGAAGACAAGGAGGGCTGCTCTCATAGGTCTCGATTAATATGCTTTTGGGGAGGCCTTCGACCCCCTCCCTATGAGGTCGCCCCCATGGTACCCTCGCCCCCCAATGTTGACCCATCGATGATGTCCTGAAGTCAATTTTTTGACAAAGTGTGGGCAATTGATGTTCAAACAGTTATACAAAATTGGGGGGGGGGCTGCGCGCCGTCGTTTTTCGGCATTCCGGAAAACCTCAGGTGGGGTCAAAATGACCCCCAAACAGGGCGAGGGTTAAATCACCTCATGTATAAAAATGTATAATCAACTTCACGTATAATCTTTATGACTTCAGAGACGAAATCTGGTGAATTTAACATGCGTAGACTTTGAGGATGCACGTGAAATTTCCCCTCGTACCCATGAACATGAGTCATGACTGGAGTTTTTCGACAGTAGAGTGACGGTGTTCGAAACTGACAAGTGACATTGCAACCTGGATGGCAGAATAATCATTGGACACCGTTTGTATACCTAGAGGGGAGGCTGTCTTACCACCCATTGCCATCTAGTTTGAACTTTATTAGGGATGGGTCCGCTTGACCTGACTTATACCTATGCCAGTTCTACCACAGGTAACGGCTGCAGCCTGCATGTATAGAGCCGTGACTTATAATAATGATCCCGTATAAAAAGTGCGCGAAGAAACAACAATACGATGCCCGGTAGACATGAAAAAGACGGTACTCCGCGAGGCCGTTTTAATATTTCCACAGAATCTTTGAGCGTATTCAAACAACCCTGGCAGTCTAGAGGTTTAAGTTTGTCCCCGCATGAAATGCTAGCAAACTGCAACAGTGGTATTTCCAGTCATTGGTATACATTTCGAATGCCATTGACTGAGGGGGATATCGGCCCCTGGCATAGGCGTAGGAACGTTTTGAAAAGTGGGGGGGGGGCAGCCACTGGCGGATCTTTCCGGCCTCCGTGGGGACATCTTTTTATGGCAAAAGGGCACCCATTTTTTTTTCGCCGTTCATTTGGACCGGTCACTTTATGTTGGTATTTAAGCTTTAAAATGCACTCTTTCTGGGGAAAATCGTGTTTTCTGGAAAAAAAATCACTTATCGGTTAAAAAACATTAGGGAGCTATAAGTAAGTCAAAAATATAATATTGCTATGTTATTATATTTTGGCATCGTCCATTTATTTGTTCTGCCATTTAAATTATTTTTTGTTTTTTAAATATGTTTATACAAAAAATTGGAATAGAAGAAATCGAAAATCTTATTACTTTCAAACACATTTCACTGAAATACATATATCTGAAAAGAATGAACAATAACTAATACCATAATCAAAGCATATCTATTATTTTTGAACTGACTGGCTTTTAACATATGATTGTCTGGATTTTGTATTCGGCATTTCTCCGAATAGCACACTGGCATCGTCTGACCTATGACATGCGGCCGCCTGCCATCTGCCACAGGCATCCCTATTAGGACCTAGATATTGACGGCCTAAATCGACTCGGAAACCACGTTTGACGGAGGGGCAGATATGTATTCCTAGCGCTTCTCGATTGGGAGCTGGCGCGGAGTGGGGACTTCACTCTGGCGGACGGATATTTAACCAAAAGTAGAGGGAGCGGTTAATTGTCGTTGTCCCCTGTTTAAAAATACGGGCCTTCGTCCCCTGGTTCCAATTGCTAGTTTATGCTTATACAAGCTTTGATATTGACGGTTGCAATTTAGGTGTAATCATAACTAATCATGGCAGTGGCAGACATACCGAATCAACAATCAGCGATTTAAGAGGAGCAACGCTCAATAGTGGGGTGCGTTAACATGTTACTCCTCGACCTAAAACGCGGGCCCTGGGGCCTCCCTACCCACTCCCGTTCTTAAGTATGCTTGTGAGTTAATATCCAGTTGTGGGGTTATGGAATAATCGCTATTCTCTCAATACAATTCAAAATATTAACCCTCGCCCTACGGGGGGCTGACAACCCTGATGTTTTTATTTATAACTTTTAACACATAAATCACATTCTCTGAAATTTACAGTAGCTGAGTTTAACAACCATTATTACGTAGCGAGCGCGAAGCGCGGAGCGAGTCCTCATTGAATACCGATTTTTTCTCAATAGAAGCGGCCGACCGCGGCCTGGGCCAGACCGCGACGCTGGTTCAGAAGCTTATATCTTTTGAACCGCATCTGATTGAGCAAGCGTCTTCGCCATCAGATAGGCCCCAATGCAATGACATTATTATTTTAACATTTTTTCTCATGTGATGGGTCAGCACGGCGCGTGACACGTGCCGCGTCAGGGGTGTCAGAAAGTATTATCCTGCTGTAGCTAGAAAGCGGGCTGGACCTATAAAGTAAAATTTGGGTGTGAGGCTGGAGACAACCTCGGCATAATGTTGAACGGTCAAACTCTGGTCACGCTGCACGTGCGCAACAGTGCCACCCCTGTCCGTCCACGAAATTACCAACAAAACATCGTTGCAATACCGAACTTATATCTCGGCAACCAAAAGTGCAAAGACCGAATCAAACACAGATGCGTAGAGAAACGATCCGCCGGCGTATGCCTATGTGTCGTCAGCGGCGCGTGGTACGTGCAAAGTTAACTGGGCTATACAAGCACAATTCATAGTTTTATTATAGTCTTCACAATTTAAATCAGTGCTCCGCACCTATGGGACGGTTGAAGCGATTAAACAAACACCAATCTGTAGCACCAATGTAACGTCTCTAAAATGCATTTCAAAAATTTAGGTTGGCATGCAGTATTTCACTGATCAAAAATGTCTGTTAGTATTTATATTGACGATTATAATATTTCCTTAATTACACCACCGTAGGCTAACCAATAGGGTGCTAGACGATAAAATGGATGCGGCTGTAAAAGCGCAATCCAATCCATCTAATATCCACCCAAAGTGAATTTTTTGCCTTCAAAAGAGCCTTATAATTTCACATTTAACCAATAAGCTTCAAAACCTATTAGTTTAAACTATCGATTAGTTCGGATCTATTTGCGACGGCAAAACAACACAGCGAAAATAATTCAAATGCATGCTTTGCACAAGACGAACCTCCGTTGGACGGGTGATAAATTGACGCGGATTTGGGATTTATTCGGACTCGCTCGTCCTTCGCCGTTTAAGGCGTCTTACTGGTTATATGCTGTCTAAAATTCAATTGACACTGGTCAAGTAGTTTTGGAAGATAATTATGTGTTTTAGTGACGACATGTTTGTTAAAAAACGACAATTATTTGAGAGAGAAAAAAAATCATATAGAAAAATAGAGTCTTTGCAGCAATATAGCAAATGGAAAACGGAAATAACATAAAATCACATTTTCTTTTAACATGGTTATCTTCGGAAATCCTAAAACTATGTGTTATTTGACCCCCAAAGAGTCAAAACTGTTTTGTATCACTACAAAATCGAAATTTTCAATGATGTTTAAAAAACGGATACGTGTGGAAGAGAATGAGAACTCGATTATAAACAATACTCAAACAAAATTTAAAAGCAATATCTCTATTTTTGACTGAGTAGTGAAAAAAGACTTGGGTTATTTTTTAAATATTATTATTATTAATATTATTATTATTACTATCATTGTTTTGTTGGCCAGATACATTTTTTTTTAATTTTGTTAGACAAAACTGGTCTAGGAACATGCCTTTTTATTTGCATTTATCACTTTCTAATTTTGAGGTTTTCTGATCGCCATTCTAGACGTGATCGAGTCGAGGCTGCTAATCCTAATCGCCCATAGCAATAATCCTCTAAGGTGACGATGTCCGTGACCTAAGGGGTTATTAACTAACCCAGAGCTAAAAGTTGATATATGGTCAGATCGCTAATNACGCGAGGTCGTGAATTAGTTTAGTACCTAGCTATTCTCCCAACTCCAAGTTTATTCATCTAAAACCAAAAGAAGAGATTCGATAGCCTTGCTCAAAACGTGAGGGGGGCCAGTTAAACATTATCCGCCCCCCGCCTAAAAGTGGGGGATCATGCCCCCCTCCTCCAGTCACCGTTTCTACGGCTATGATTGTGAAGTTGTAAATTACTTGATATTCTGCCAACTTTAAAGGCATTCACATGGAATCATTTCAGTGATATAAAAGTACAAAATCATTCAAAAGTAGAGAACTGTTCAAATTATAATTCCCAAAACTTAAAAAGTGGGCTTTGGCACCCTAATTTCGCCGTTTTTACGTCAATGGGATTATGGTATTGGCGGGGATAAATCCATAATTATTTTTCACAAACTTCAAAGCATTCATATCGAACAATATCGGCTCCCGGAGGAGGAGAAATCGCTCAAAAGTGTGTGTGTGTGTGTTGTGGTGTGTGTGTGTGTGTGTGTGGGTGTGTGGGGGGGGGCAGTACATTGCTGCCCCCCCCAGCCTGAAAGTGGGGGGCATGGTACCCCCACGGCCCCCCGGTTCCTACGCCTATGCAACTGGGCGACCCGGAGTTGTGGCCGGGATTTTCGGTTTAACAGGGCGGTACTAGCAGAATAAATCCAACTGATAGGTGAGGTGGCCCACGAAACTGGCCGAAGCTGAGCGATTCCAACAGTGGTTCAAGTGCTTTGTTCGCTCAACTACCTTGCCTCAACACTCTCAAATAGATTCTGGCAGCTGGCGATAGATTACAAATGTCCCTGGCGAGCGTCTTGCGCTGTGTAGGTCGAGTGACAGCAATACTGGCGGGCAAACTGGAGGTGATAGTGCATTTTCCAGCAACAGATGCGGAACTACGTCGACCTCAGCGGGTCTTTAAGGCTCGCCACACACGGGTGCGTTTTTCATGCGTTGCGTTCAGTCATGTCTCGATGCCTCTCAATGGGTCTCAATGCGTCTCATTGCGTCTCAGTGGGTCTCAATGCAGCGTATTGAGACCCATAGAGACGTATTGAGACCCACTGAGAGTCATCGAGACGTGACGAAACGCAACGCTACGCATGAAAAATGCATCCATGTGGAGCTGTCCTTACGCCTAGCACCGGTTCCCTGGCATGATCGGTTCGATCGACGGAACCCACATCAGAATACAGGCTCCGGGATTTTAGAAACACTCTTGACTAAAGCTACCGAGGGCTTGAGATGCCGATGAACGGAAAAGCTGCCTTTTTGTTTGAAAGCGCAAGAAATTTAATACAAAAAGTCATGTGAAAATTAGCGAGAATAATCTGCTCTTTCGTCATTTTTTTCGAGGGTTCAGTTACTCTGGGGTAGAATTGCATTGTGAATACGGGTAAAAGCTGAGGGTAACTCAACCCTGAATTCTACTCTTTACCCTCAACTTTTACCCTTACCCTTAACCCGTGATTGTGAATACGGACACAGGTGACAAACCGCACGTCACGCTCATCAGGAGCACCCCTCCTGCAGCTACCGCAGGTGAGAACTGAGCTGGCGCGCCGCTCATTCAATTATTAGACGTTAAATTAGATTAAATTAGAGCTTTTATCAATAAGATTATATTTTGTTCAATTTCTCATTCATTTTCTCATTCAAAATCTCATTCAATTAGAGCCCTGCAGCAATGGAACGGCCAAGCAGCAGCCCTCAGGAGTGGTGTGACCTCGAAATGTGACAAGTACTCATACGGCGATGTTTATATGTTATGAATGATGATAGCTGATGTGTGATGCGACGTATGTATGAGCCATGTAATAGGAACATGGAAAAGCCAGTGTACTGGAAATGTTCTGAATAAATCTGACTCTGATTCTGATTCTTTGTGGCCTGGAGTCGGCATCTGGGAATCTGTAGGACAGACTCGTCCACGGTGGAGCGAGTCTGCCTCTCCGACACCTGTGCTCGTGTCTCGATCAGAGACTTGATTTGTTGCGAGCTCTCATCGTTCCACACTATGTGCAGTAGATGCGCTGCGCGTCGCCCATCGCGATCATTTCGTCAAATGACATCCATCCTAGGTCTCGCCTGGATCGAGAAACGTGCTCATACTTTCGTAAGCCAGCGGCTGTTCGTACAGCAAACTTTAAAACTTTTTTGATCCGTTTTCGCTGTGTTTGAGTGCTAGGAGCCCAAGACGGGAGGCAGTAAGTTACAAGCGGAAAGACAAGGGCCTGTCTGTATCACTTTTTGGGAAATCTCTTTCGGAAATTCAAGTTTTCTAATGCTTATTATTGTGTAGTTACATCTTTGCGCTACGCCACCTGTTTGACTATCGAAATTGAGGTTCTGGGCGATTGTCACTCTGATAATTTTGATTTTGTTTGAGTGATGCAACTGAGCACCGCCGAATTGCACCGTTTGGCTGGCAGCTCGATCGGTGCTTTTTGGAGAACCAACAATCATACAAATTTGTTTTCGCTGCATTTACTTTCAGACCATTTCCCCTGAACCAGCTGGCAATTTCCCTCAATTCTGTCTCTATGACGTGGCGCAGCTCATCAGTATACTGATGAGCTGCGACATCTATAGGCATCTATAGACTCTATAGAGTCTGGCTTTGAACTGTGCAGTATTTGGCTGTCATCTGCGTAACTGGTGACGTTACCGAACTTAACGTGACTGGCTAAGTCATTCATGAAAACTTTTAATGTGTTTGATGTTTTTTTGTGCCATGATGAATGTGAATAAGTACAATGGGATGATCATTTGAGTTGCATCACTCAAACTTTTTGTCTCGCCTTTTTCATTAAAAAATGCATAACTGCCATGTTAATGATCATCCCATTGTACTTATTCACATTCATGAAAAGGCTGAACAAGATTGGTCCCAGGGTCCCGCCTTGAACGACTCCGAAATGTACCTCCAAAGATGTTGCTCCCCCTTGACAGTCTGCGTTCTACCTGCAAAATAGTCCTTTATCCAGTGAGATGATATCCCATACCATCCCACCTTCGAAAGAAGGGCTCCTCGCTTACGCAATAAAAGCCTTTGAAAGATCAAGTGACGTAATCGACGTCACCAGACCCCTGTCCGTGTTGCCACCGATGTGACTAACGATGTCGAGCATAGGTCCTTCCGTCGAGTGAGCTGACGATAGGCAAACTGAGTAGGTGTCAGGATAGAGTTGCGCGTCACATAGTTTAAAAATCTGTAGGCTCACTAGTCACTACCTTCTACGCGGGCTGGCGATAACATCAGTACACTTACGGGGCGGATCAGAGGGGGGGGGGGGCTGCAGAGGGGTGCCGGCCTCCTCCAGGCGCCGGGTCGCGGGGCCGGTCCGTGTTTTGCCTCCCCCCAAACCTCCCGGCTTGGGAGGCCAAAGCACGGCTCGACCCCGCGACCCGGGCGCCTGGGGGAGGCCGCGCCCCTCTGCAGCCCCCCCTCTGGATCCGCCAGCATGGTACACTAACAGGTCTAAAATTGGCTGGTACAGACACATCTCCAGATTTGTGAATCGGAACCACTGTGGCATGGTTCCATACCACAGGAACAATGCCAGACACGAGAAGATGATTGATGATATGCAGCACTGTCGGACCGATCACCTCAAAACACTGACGCAGCAGCTGCACCGTAATGCCGTCGCTACCGGCTGCCCGCGAGTTGCAGTTCAGTTTGCGCAGGAGCGGCACTGAGCTCCGGCGGCGTCACCGGATAGACGCGGAGCTGCACACTCTCGGTGGACGCGGATACGGACGCGGAGCTGCACACTCTCGGTGGACGTGGATACACTGCCTCGCACGAACGCCCATTAATTTCGTCAGCTATGCGACGGCCGACGTCGGCGAAGTATTCATTACATTCGCGGGAGTTTAGTGCAGCGGCTGAATGCAGCGGCATACGAGGTCAGCCGAAGATGAAACCTAAATATAGCATTGATTAATGTCACGAGGCATCGGCAATGTCGAAGACGTCCTCTACAAACAGCCAAGCCCTCGCACTCCTGAGCCGGCTGTGTGATACTGGTTGCATGGCACACGTTCAAAAGAAGTGTCGCTAGCTGCAAACGTCACAAAATCAGCTGAGCAGGGATCTGATGAGATGTTGGCTAATGAGATGAGATAGCTGAGATAATGAGATGATAAAACAATAAAAACGGAGATGATGAGATGCGATAATGAGATGAGGTAATGAGATGAGATAATGAGAAAGCTACTAATTATGTACATTGTACATCCTGAGTTGAGTGCCGTGAATGTAGCGCAGGGTCCTAGGATTGGTTTGGAGCTAGGGTGCGGAGAGCAAATTATTGCTAAAAATAAGTATAGAGTGGATTTTTTTTTTTTAAATACATTCTATGGTTAATCAATAACAAATTACCCGCTCACCAGAATAAGTTATTACCTATGCTAATTTATGCCTGTTTTCCCTCCAAAAAGAATGTTACGGCGTCCATATTATTACATCTATCAATCTTTATAAGTGTTCCATTTATCCAATGCAAGAAGTTGGAAATTCACAGTAAAACTCGGGACAAATAGTGGACAAATAGTATCGAATAGGGTGTCATTTCCTACTCAAAGTTCCCAATCCTAGGACATTGATGTAGCCATGGGTGTCGTTTTCTATAGTCCTGGTAGGGCCCGAGCCCTACCAATAATTTCAATTTTAACATTAGACCTATGGTGTTGCATGGTAAGAATGACATTGAAATCGATAAAATTAGCATTGGAGCCCTACCAATAATTTTCAGAAACTGACGCCCGTGGATGTAGCGATGGGTGCTATCATGACGTAATGTGACGCCATTGCCACATGGTCATCAAATGGCAGTAAAGCCGGTTGCGGAATCCCAGGGGGGGGGGCAATGGGCTATTGAGGCCATTCCCCTCTCTCTGAAGCGAGAAGAGACCTGAAGCCAGAGGGATCCGATAGAGATAGAAGTGACTCGAAACAAGTTTTCACCCAGTTGTTTCAAACAATCGCAAGTACTTTGCCCACTCTGACCCTCCAGAGGGCCCAGTCTGACTTCGGGGCCCACTTTGTTCTCCAGAGGGCCCATTCTGGATTGAAGAGGGGGCAATTCTGGTTTGCAGAGGCCCATTCTAGCATGTCAAAGACATATTTGGCACTACAAGGGTCCACTCTGGCCAACATTTGGCATAAATTTTTGTCTGACATAGATTTGAAGGCTTCACAGTACACCCAACAATCTGGCTATCTCAGTTAAGAACTAATGTTAAATGTGCTTTATTTCCTTTAATGACAGATTTGACATTATCAAGGGCAAGTAAACATTTTGTTCCTCTTTTTCACTATCTTGTTTTGTTTTTAAGCAGCTTTTCTTGTATAAGGTAAAATCAAACACTATATCTTTCTTTGTTTATCGCAAGATCAGGAACGCTGTCCTATCTTATCTGGTGTTGTCTCATTTCGCCGTGTCGGTCACTCAACGGTTATCGAAATTGCATTGAAACGCAATAAAAGTACCCCGGACTTATGAAGAGAGCAAGCAGGCAAACATTGACATTACGCCCTTAATCTCGGCGTGCTTACCTAGGCCAAACGCTCCGCCTTTGCGGCGGAATAATTGCAAACCGGACCTTGATCTAATTCCCAACATGGCTTTCAAAACGCTAGTTATGTCGGAGCATGCTGTCCATCACATCAGCATTCCAGGGACTTCCTCACTCATAGGATTACTGTGCACTATGCTCACATCGAACTTTGTACGTGTTGGTCGTCGGTTGGGTCGTCGGTTGGTCGTCGATTTATATTACCTGTTGGGAGACAGCTGCGCTGGCCAGCATATGAATAGCCAGAGACGGCAGAACCAGAAGAGTAACCAGCATCATCGCCAGAGACAGGTTCACCAGGAATAAATTACCTGAAAGAATCGCACAGCGATCAATGACAAAGAGTTGCCAGGCTTAGGAATTTTGCATATTTATTGTTCGTACTGCCAATACTCTCGATGAAGACCCAAAAAGTTGCCAGGCTTAGGAATTTTACATACTTCACTACTGTTCGTACTGCAAATAATATTGCATAGAGACAAACATAACAAAATATACAGAACAGCAGTACCTGCCACCGTGGTTTCGTCTGGAAAGGTCATTCGTGGCAAATCCAGCCGTCAACCAACTGAGGTATCACCGACTGACCTTTCTTCCTGAGCCGATCTCCCACCATGCAGGCAGAAATGGTGTAGATGTGGCCGAGAGTCCCGACCGTAGCGACAGTGCAAAGTCCTGCCAGCTGGCCCAGCTTCACCATGTTATCCTGGCTAGAGCCGGGGGCACCGCGGAACCCGGGATAACCAGTATGACCGGGGTAGCCATGGTAACCCGAGTAGCCAGGGTAGCCGGGGTAGTCGTAGCTGTAGTGTTCCCTGTCAGTGCTGGGTGGTCCCAGCGGTGGGCAGAAGCTGCACATCGGTCCTGAGAAACACAGAAGTGGAGCTGGTCAGTGGTCACTGCTGAAGATGAACATGGAACACGGCTATTTTTACGTGGTTTGTTTAATTTCGGGTATCTATATGGTTGCCTGACACCAGCATTAATTCCTATAGATGAACAGTAATTGGGGACATTTGTTTGTACTTTTAATTGTTTTATGTTTTTTGGTAACTTGATACGTTTACGATTTTGTTACACATTTACCTACAGCAGACATTCTTTGCATGCATGATGATGTGCCTTTCATTCGCTGATTCTTTCAGTCGCGCTGCAATTAAGTCCCTCCTCACGTCCCTTCCGATCCTTCGCTCAGAATATAAACGACAGTGCTGAAAAGTAACTCCACGTTATTGGCGAGAAGACTGACGGCCAAAATAAGTCACTTCGCAGACTTTTTCCCTTGTGACATGTAACTCTTGGACGTCTCTGCTTCTCACCAGGTGACAATTGTGTCCAGCCTCATAACATATTGCTTGGCAGAGCCGAGAACAGCTTCCGGAAAGCATACTATGTAGCTGCAGGCAACCCGTAACGAGCCTCAGTCGGCGCCCGACAGATAGACTGTACTGCAGTACAAAGCTGCAGTCGGCGCCCGACAGATAGACTGTACGACAGTAATAAACTGCAGTTCCGCGCCCGACAGATAGACTGTACTGCAGCACTGGCGGATCCAGAAAGTGTGATTTTGAAAGTTTTGCGGGGGGGGGGGCAAATCCCAAAAATTATCGCATCAAGTTCTGAAAAACTCATCGGATTTCGCTTGCTTATGTATCAATAACTTTGATTTACGACAAAACTTTCTCTAGTAAAGTTGCGTTTAGTTTACTGACAAACTCAGGAAATTGTGTTCAATTTGTGCCGATTTTGGGTGGTTTGGGGGGGGGGGGCATGGCCCCTTTGGCCCCCTGGATCCGCCCTTGTACTGCAGTATAAAGCTGCAGTCGACGCCCGATAGATAGACTGCACCGCAGTATAAAGCTGCAGTCGGCGCCCGACAGATAGACTGTACCGCAGTATAAAGCTGTCAAGCGCTCGGCGCCCCGACATATAGCCACTGTACTGCGTGTACATAAGCTTGCAGTCGGCGCCCGACAGATAGACTGTACCGCAGATAAGCTGCAGTCGGCGCCCGACAGATATGAGGCTGTACCGCAGTATTAAAGCTGCAGTCGGCGCCCGACAGATAGACTGCTACCGCCAGTATAAAGTTCAGTCGGCGCCGACAAGATAGACTGTAACCGCAGTATAAATTCTGCAGTCGGCGCCCACAATAGACTGTTACCGCAGCTATTAAAAGCTTGCAGTCGGCGCCCGACAGATAGAACTGTACCGCCAGTATTAAAGCTTGCAGGTCGGCGCCGAACAGATAGACTGTATACTGCAAGTATAAAGGTGCAGTCGCGCCCGACAGATAGAACTGTACCGCAGTACAAAGCTTTGCAGTTCCGGCGCCCGACAGAATAGGACTGTACCGCAGTATAAAGCTGCAGTCGGCGCCCGAACAGATAGACTGTACTGCCAGTATAAAGTGCCCAGTCGGGCCCGATCAGATAGGCTGTTACCGGCAGTTATTAAAAGTGCGTTCCGCCCGACAGATAGACTGTTACTGCCCAGCTATAAAACTTGTAGTCGGCGCCCGAACAGATAGCTGTTACCGCCAGTATAAAGCCTGAGTCGGCGCGGCCGGACAGATAGACTGTACCGCAAGTATAAAAGCGCAGTCGCGCCGACTAAGATAAGCTGTACTGCAGTATAAAGCTGCAGTTCGGCGCCCGACAGATAGCTGTACCGCAGTATAAAGCTGCTCAGTCGGCGCCCGACACGATAGACTGTACCGCAGTATAAAGCTGCAGTCGGCGCCCGACAGATAGACTGTACGGCAGTATAAAGCTGCAGTCGGCGCCCGATAGATAGACTGCACCGCAGTATAAAGCTGCAGTCGGCGCCCGACAGATAGACTGTACCGCAGTATAAAGCTGCAGGTCGGCGCCCGACAGATAGGACTGTACGCAAGTATTAAAGCTGCAGTCGGCGCCCGCAGATAGGACTGTACCGCAGTATAGAGTTGCAGGTCGGCGCCCGGACAGATAGACTGTACCGCAGTATAGAGGTGCAGTCGGCGCCCGACAGATAGACTTGTTACCGCCATATTAGAGGTGCAGTTCGGCGCCCGACAGATAGACTGTACGTGCCAGTATAAAGCTTTGCGTTCGGCGCCCGCATAGGATAGGCTGTACCACAGTATAAGCTGCAGTTCGGCGCCTCGACAATAGACTGTACCGCAGTATAGAGGTTGCAGTCGGCGCCCGACAGATAGACTGTACCGCCAGTATAGAGGGCAGTCGGCGCCCGACAGATAGACTGTACCGCAGTATAAAGTGCAGCGGCGCCCGACAGATACTGTTACCGCAGTATAAAGCTGCAGTCGGCGCCCGACAGATAGACTGACCCGCAGTATAGAGGTGCAGTCGGTGCCTGACAGACACATCTCAACCAGCGTTAATACATACTTCCTTGCGATCGATGAGTGGATATCGGTGAAAGGGAATCACTGGAACAATTGTATGCAACAATTGCAAATATATAATGCAGACAAGCTATTAAATAGGTAATAACAAGTGGTGATGCTTCCGATTCTTCCGAACAAGTGGTGATGCTTACTTACCCCGCCTTTCTTGTTTCTAGTTTAATTGCTTTTAATTGTTTAACGAGTTATCTCATGCACTCATGCACGCCGACTGCACCTCTATACTGCGGTACAGTCTATCTGTCGGGCGCCGACTGCAGCTTTATACTGCGGTACAGTCTATCTGTCGGCGCCGACTGCACCTTTATACTGCTGCGTACAGCCTATCTGTCTGGGCGCCAGACTGCACGTTTATACTGCAGAGCAGCCTATTCTGTCGGGCGCCGACTTGCCACCTTTATACTTGCGGTTACCAGTCTATCTGGGTCGGGCCGCCGACTGCCACCTTTAATTACTGCGGACAGCCCTATCTGTCGGGGACTGCCGACTGCACACTTAGTATACTGCGGTTACAAGCCTATCTTGTCGGGCGCCGACTGCAGCTTATACTGCGGTACAGCCTATCTGTCGGGCGCCGACTGCAGCTTTATACTGCCGTACAGTCTATGCTGTCGGGCGCCGGACTGCAGCTTTATACTGAAGTACAGCCCTATCTGTCGGCGCCGACTTGCACCTATATATTGAAGTACGCCGATCTGTCAGGGCGGATCTGCACCGTTTATACTGTGGTTACACGCTCTATCTGTCGGGGCGCCGACTGAGCTTTATTTACTCGGTACAGTCATCTGTCGGGCGCGGACTGCACTTTATCTGTTGTACAGTCTATCTGTCGGGCGCCGACTGCCACCTTATATACTGCCGGTACAGTCGTATCTGTGCGGCGCCGACTGCAGCTTTATGCTCGGTACAGCCTATCTGATCCGGGCGCCGACTGCCAGCTTAACTGCGGTACAGTCTGATCTGCTCCGGGCGCCGGACTGCCCACCTTTATCTTACTGCAGTACAGCCTAAATCTGTCGGGCGCGACTGCACTTTATACTGGGTTACACGTCTATACTGTCGGGCGCCGACTGCAGCTTTATACTGCGGTACAGTTCTATCTGGTCGGGCGCCGACTGTACCTTTTAACTGCGGTACTCTATTCTGTGCGGGCGGCCGACTGCACCTTATACTCGGCGGTTACAGTCTATCTGTTCGGGCGCGGATGCACCTTTAGTACTGCGGTACAGCCTATCTGTGGGGCGCGACTGCAGCTTTATTACTGCGGTACAGGCCTATCTGTCGGGTCGACGCGACTGCAGCCTTTATACTGCGGTAAGCCTATCCTGTCGGCGCGGGATTGCACCTTCTATTACTGCGGTACAGTCTATCTCGTCGGGCGGCGGACTGCAGCTTTGTACTGCAGTACAGTCTATCTGTCGGGCCTGCCGACTTGCGCTTTACTGCGGCTACAGTCTTATCTGTCGGCGCCGACTGCAGCTTTTACTGCGGTACAGCTATCTGTCGGGCGCCGACTGCATCTTTATACTGCGGTACAGTCTATCTGTCGGCGCGACTGCAGCTTTTATACTCAGTACACGTCTATCTGCTCGTGGCGCCGACTGCAGCTTTGTCGTGCAGTACAGTCTATCTGTCGGGCGCCGACTGCACCTTTATACTGCGGTACAGTCTATCTGTCGGGCGCCGACTGCACCTTTATACTGTGGTACAGTCTATTTGTCGGGCGCCGACTGCGTCTCCTGCTTCTCACCAGAGTGACCAGCCTTATAACATATTGCTTGGCAGAGCCGAGAATGCCTTCCGAAAAGCATACTATGTAGCTGCAGGCTACCCGTAGCGAGCTGCAGACTCCAGTGTAGAGCTGCTGTCGGCGCCCGACTGCAGTTCGGTACAGCCTTTTAGATGTGAGCATTGATATAGAGTTTATACCATATTTGATATTAAATATATCAATGGTTATCAGTTTAACAATCAAATGTTCAACCACTGTTGTTTTGCACATCAATATTCTGTGATTGTTTTGCCTGAAGCCACCTTGGATACAAAGATTGTCCACCCAGGAGCCGCAGACCGCAGTCCCGACGACGGCTGACGCGGCGAGTCGATATGGTTTATCGTTCGCTGACGCTGGATGGGCTGGTCGCCCTTATGGCGGTTTGCCACGCATGGTTGACTTCCGCGATTTTGTGCTACCCCAATTATTGATATCATACAAATGGAAAACTTTAGCGAAAAAAGCTTTAGCGAACCACATGAGACGTGACCCTTTAGCTTAGCGTTTTCAATCATTAACATTTTTAGAGCCACTCTCAAACAGTGATTTAATGCATTGTCGACAATGGCGGTGATCACCGCTTGGTGCTCATTGTGTACAGCGCCGCCCTGGTGGCGGAAAATTTGCTGACACCCCATTTACACGGTGACTGATTTTATGCTGTGATGCATAATCAAGTGTCTCTTGTATCAAATCAGCGGCACCGATGACCTCTTCTTGATGAATATTTGTATCGTTAACCCCTTGGCATCACAGTGACATAGCGATCGCAGATTCATTGGCGGATCCAGAACGGTGGTTGGGCGGGGGGGGGCGGGCACCGGTATGGTTTGGGACAATTGCTAAAAGTCCCACTTAATTCTGAAAATGCGTAGGATTTCACTTGCTTATGCTTTGAAAGCTGATTTAAAATAGTTTCCCCTATACAAAGTTGCTGAGATTTTCTTCTATATCAGGAAATGTGTCAATTTTTGCCGATCAGGTGGATTGGTTGGTTGGGGGGGGGGGGCATCTGCCAGTGCGCAGATCATATTTGTCATTACGTGTTTAGGCACCTTTGCATAATGTAATGCGCTGACAGATTCAGTGCGAGCAAAAAGTTGGTTTTGGGATTGAATTACATAATGTATGACTATATCTTAGAAAAAAACAATCCTCGACTATATCTTAGAAAAAACAATCCTCCTTGTCGCTGACTTGTGTATTTATAAGTGATTCAAAACAAATTATCCAAAAAGCTGCCTAGATTTCCTTCACTAGAAATGCATCATTTTTTTGATTATTTTTTGTATTTTTTTGGGAGATGACACATTATTCATACCGCTTGATCTACCCCAGATGTTTTCAATTCATTGACCCTCTTCTGGCGCAAGCTTTGTTTTAACTAGTTCTATGTTTCAATTCAAACGACTAAGTCGCCACAAATTATGGAAAGCAGCCGCGCCATTACCGCACTAACCGTGTCATCACTCTAGTATGGCTCGCCGGCGTCGGCCATCAGTGTGGTGACCTGCGCAGTCGTGACAGATCGGAGAGAGCTGTGTCCGCCCCCTGATCAGCGGCGAGCCGATTGGCTTGGCACAGGGCCGCCGTTCGATGGCACGCGGCCGCAGCTTGATGGGGGTACAATTGTGCGAGTGTGGTGCCAATGCAGCGTGTCACCTGGCCCGCTCGGCTCGGAGCTCGGACAGTGCCCCTCGTTATCATTAGCGACATCGGTGATGTGCCAGTCAGGTGTCAGTCGTATGTAGAGGCCACGCGTAATGACAGCACAAAGAAACATTATAGGATCTCATTCGGGGTATATATATATATAATTTATATATATATATATATATATATATATATATATATATATATTGGTGTACTTGGGCAGTATATTT
>VOPJ01003832.1:0-13733 GCA_014673585.1 Semibalanus balanoides
TCAACTAGCTGCTGAGCTGGTATGTACGATGCAACACTGCTTGGAAAGAACACGGAACACCATAAAAGGCAATATGATGCAGCGGGTAAGCAAAGAAGCGGGGCTCAGCAAGACTTACACCAACCACAGCATTCGGGCCACAGTGATAACAAACCTTGATCACGCAGGGTTTGAAGGAAGACACATTCAGCAGATCAGCGGCCACAAATCAACTTCATCGCTGCAACACTAGCTCAGATTGTGTCAGAAGAGCAACTTCAGAACATAAGCACCACTTTCAGCCTTGTGGGGGGGGGGGGCATGTGCCAAATGCAACAGCAGCAATGATGTCGACGGAGGCGCGGACCAGAGCTCAGACCTTCAACAGCTGCATATTTAACTTCAGCATGACCCGATAGAGCTGCTTTAAGTGACATCATATCATCATCTAATCATCTGGTATTATATGTGATAGCAGATGACTGATGTGAATGTGAACGTCGGTGTGACGTGACTTGTTTATAATAAATCCATTCAAAGGTATAATTCAGACATTTACTGAAAAGCTTGAGGGTTGGCGAGGCAGTAACACGAATGGTACATTCATGGGGCAGCGGACAAAAATAACATAAACAAAAGTTATATAATGAAAAGAACAGCGTTGGCAATGTAATAAAACGAAAACTGCATGGAGGAGTGGTGAATAGTCAAAACTATTGCCTTCTGTGCCATCATGTAGCCCTCGGGTGAAGAACTTGCAGACATTATTAATTACCCTCGGCTTCGCTTGGTGCAATAATACATGTTTCGGTCTTCACCCTCGGGCTATAGTGACGTCACATAAGGCAATAGTTTCAACTATTGACCGTTACCTAGTGTGATAGAAATCGCACTCCTGAAAACTAGTGCGACACCACATCTGGGATGGCGGGTGATTTAACACAAAGGTACGATGCTTTCGGAGCAGTACCGGGTGGTCCAGATAAAAATAGACCCAGCAGAATAATTATATTTCACAAACTAAGCATTTTTTTTCACGTGCGATTCACCAATTCTGGGTAGAGAACACTGCTGCACGTTACCATGACAACCGTTTTCATACAATATTGTTTACTTGTTTAGTTATCAGGCGCGGATCCAGGATTTCGGTCAGGGGGGGCCGCGCAATACAAAAAGTTGCGCTCTCCGGCGCGCTCTACGGGCGCGCCATAGGAATGACCCGGCTCAGGGGGGGGGGGCGCCCAAGCGCCCCCCGGATCCGCGCCTGGTCATAGGTTACTCTTTTAACGCCATCATGTGGACAGCTGAGCAAAAAGCGTTCTGTGACGAAACGTTTATTTCGCTCAAGTCGTTCCAAGAAGTTGCTTTGGAAGTGAAACCTAGACCATAAGAAACTCGCCAAGGCACCAGACAAATCAGTATTAGCTTTGTGGATTAACAACTTAGAAGAAAGAGCACTGTCCTCAAGCAAAGCTCACACAGATCATCAAAGAGAGTGAGGACGACTGCACGCGCCCAGCTTTTGGATGATTCAGTTCAGCAAAGCCCAAAACGATCGACTCGGCATCATTCTCAGGCGATCGGTATCAAGAAAACTTCGACGATGCGGATGCTGTGACAGGTGAAATTCAGACCATGCAAGCTGACAGTAGTTACGCCAGAAGCTCACGGACACGGACG
Source organism: Semibalanus balanoides (assembly GCA_014673585.1). NCBI lineage: Eukaryota > Metazoa > Arthropoda > Thecostraca > Balanomorpha > Balanidae > Semibalanus > Semibalanus balanoides. Next base: position 1,660 of record VOPJ01003832.1, read on the forward strand.
TGCAGAAGCGGGTCGAAATGGCGGAGTGATTCCAGCAACGCCAGGATGTTTCGGAGAAGCTGTGGTTTTCTGACGAGGTGCATTTGTTTCATTGTGGCCACGTCAACAGCCATAACGCTGTGCATTAGAGCCTGGAGGGCCCTGACGAGGTCATCCACAAGCCTCTGCACTTAACCCTATTAGTGGCAGGCTCCTGGCTACCCCTATTAGTGGCAGGGGCGGATCGCCACCCCCCCGGACTTGTATCTACTCGTCCGATTTAAAAAAATCAAACGATGTTCGATTCCCCTTAACACACTCTACATTTATGAAAAAATCATCAATCTTAAATAGGGGGCAACGGGGGCCAAAAACTACAAAAAATAGAGGTATTTTTGATCCAACACAGCTGCCATGTTTATCAACTGATTTTAACGCAACGAACAGTGATAGATAGATATTGAGTAGGACATTTACATGTAAGGTCGATTTTTGAAAATTAAAAAGTATTAGGCGTGTGCAGGTCACTAAATTGGGGGTGAAGTAAAAGCGTAATACAAACGTTTTTTATGTTTTTTTTTTCTGGATAAATGCAACAGTTCGTTATTTTTTTATATCAGACAAAATGGTTATTAAGCATATTTGTGCACCATAGGCGGTGCCAGGTTAACGAAAAAGGGAGGCAAAATATAAAAACTATGAACCGCAGCCATGCTGCTACCACGGATTATAAATAAGTTACTGGTCATAGATAAATTAAATTTTGAATGCTGCAAATCATCATAGGCGCATCCATGATTCCATTTGGGGAGGTGCAAGACCTTTTGATAGGAATTTTTCCGCTTTTATAATACTTACTAGTCAACAGTGACTATTTTACTTGCAACTTTAATTCACATTAGTTACCCACTGTTTACCCTACCTGGCCTCGCCTATTATTCTTAAATGTTTCAAAGAGGATCCCTGGTTTGGCGTTTTGCATCGAAAAACTGCAGATGTTATGTCCTTGTAGGCCCATGCATCATAGTTTCCTTGCAATAATATGACCCCCTTTTTCGATTCCTGAGCACGCTTCTACAATAAAATGTCTTTATTCCCTCTATTGACCTCATATTTTCATACATCATTATCAACTATCTGCTTATTTCGCCGTAATTGCTGGCATATCGTAATCACCATGCAAGTCAACCCCCTTTTCTGTGCCTTAACACGCCCTTGAAACTCAAGGTGTAATAGATCATGCAAATATTGGAAGGAGAAACTATCTTTAGCATCTTCATAGCTATAAACTCAATTTACATAGCTTTATTGACTGCCAGCTAGGCGTTTCATACTTTTTAGAACCCCCCCCCTTTCAAGCACCTGAAATCGTCTCTGCCGTAAAAATACTATATATCATGAACATATCACAAAAAATACTATATACCATGTTGTCAATTGTGGTGGAGCTATAGCAAAAGCTCAATGAATTGACTCTGCATAAGTTATCACAACATATTACAACTGTTCTAGGGTCTCTCCAAATTTGAAAGTACTAGTTTAGTCTCTGCAGTGTTCAATGTACCATCATTTTGCGCTGTGTTGAGAAAAATGTGTTATAAGTTCAACCAGCGACTGAGTGCAATGTTAGAAAATCAAATCATAGCTTCTTTTGAACACTCAGATCTGAAGTACACATCCAGAATACGCATCCACTGGGTGCGTTTGTTATACGTGAGGCAGTGGATGCCAGGATAGACCTGTGTGTGGGTTGATGAAGTGTGGTGTGTGGAAATGGAACGTGAGTCCGTGATACAAAATGTCCTGTCTTGTATTGTCTTGAACATCAGCTAATTTGAACTTATTTCAATCACCGCAAACCTATGCAACTTCTTCATACTTGAGCCAGTTAGGAAAGAATCCGTGAAGATCGCATTTCTGTATTATCGCCAAATGTCGACGAAAAATCCTCCCAAAACTGGGTCCTGGGACCGCCTCTTCTCAATTCAGAAACTCAAAATGACATCAGATGTGAAAATTAATTTGAGGAAAAATCCTAAGGATTCATAAGCCTACTCATAGCCGTTTTGGAGATATATAAGACAATCATGAAGGGTGGGCGGAATCCGCCTCCCCTATCACTAATAGGGTTAAAGAAGGTCACAGTGTGGGTGGCCATGCGAAAGGGTAAGACTCCAATCGGTCCCTTCTTCTTCGAAGAGAACGAAGAACCAGTAACCATCACTCCGGAGCGCTATGTTCGCTCTGATACCGTTCTGGGAAGCCCTGGGAGAGCGTGAGGAGGTCGAGCGAGAAGAGGAGTGGCTGCTGCAGGGCGGGGCGACACCACATACGGGATCGTCGTCACTGGCCTAGCTGGAAGATCACTTCCCTGGCAGCAGACTTGTAACGGCTCACATTTTGTTTTAGTCGACTCAAGTTTGACTCACTAGCCGAAGAACTGACTCCACTCTTGACTCAAGTGCTGTTAACAAATAAATGAATCGACTCGACTCTTGACTCTAGAGCTGTTTATGAAAATGAATCGACTCGACTCTGGACTGAAGTGCAGTTTTTCATTATTACTTGATGTTGACCGTGGGGGAGGAAGCGTCGGGTGTAAAAAATCGCATTCTATCCAGTGTGAATTGGTTTGCTCAGGTGAAGGGGCGTGGCCTCAATGCCCTCTCAGCTATGTCCCTGTTGCATTTGACTCACATTTGTTTGACTCGACTCAAGTCTGACTCACAACCGAAGAACTGACTCAACTCTTGACTCAAGTTATGTTTCAAACACATTGAATCGACTCGACTCTTGACTAAAGTCCCTCTTTTACAAATTGAGTCGACTCAACTCATGACTCATCCAAAAATGTCTGACTCATGAGTCAATTCATGACTCAACTCTGAGTTAGTTACAAGTCTGCCTGGCAGGCACATCAGCTTCCAGACGGAGGTGCCGTGGGCTCTCCATTCACCCGACTTGTCGCCCCTGGAGTCTGGGCTGTATGGTCTGGGGGCACTTGAAGGACAGGGTGTATAAGGGCAAGCCGGCCACTATCCAGCAGCTCAAGAACGCCAGCAAAGAGAAGATGGAGCAGATCACCGTCGTGATGGTCGACCAAACCATCGAGAACTTCCAGCACGTCCGGCTACCGCTCGTCCTTGAGCGTAGGGGTGCTCGATTAGAACACCTGCTATGAGACAGTGTAGCCACTCGAACATACCGGAGCTGAATGCATTGTTGGCAGATGTTTTGCCGTTGTATTGGCTCTCGTATGTGGTATCATTCGACATTATATGACAAATATACATTGCACAATTTGTTATTTGCAAATTGTTGTGTCTTCTTTTATCTGAACCACCCTATATGTAGTAGGCAATGCTGTATGACAAATATGCATTATATACTTTGTTATTTGCAGATTGTTGGGTCTATGCTTTTATCTGAACCACCCTGTGTGTAGTAGGCAGCGCTGGACATTCGCCGCAGCTTTGTCCACTGACTGTTTTGGCTCGCCATGCTGAAACGCGGCGTAGGTAAGATATACATAAGATAACCAGGCTTCTCAGGTCCGACGCTTAGAATTGTATTCGTTTATTGGCCGATAAAGAGGTTATGCTAAGATATTTCACCTATTTTCCGATTTGTCTGCCTATCGTATTACTCGTGTGCCTGACGTGACGTGACTTGTCGTGCCCTGACGTGACTGACGTGACTGACGTGACTGACGTGACTGACGTGACTGACGTGACTGACGTGACTGACGTGACTTGTCGTGTCCTGACGTGCCCTGACGTGCCCTGACGTGGCTGACGTGACTGACGTGGCCGCTCCAGTGTCCAGTCTATCAGAGTGTTGCGTCGTGGCGTGTCGGAATAGCCCGCAGCCAGCAGATCACGCCAGCAGACGTGGGCAGCGGAGACCGTTCTGTGGCCACAGCGGCGGCTGGACACGCGCTGTCTGTCTGTCCGATGGTGGTGAGTGATGGGTGCGCCGCGCGGTCACGGCAGTCGCTCCAGAGGCGCCACCTGTGTGGCCCTGCATCTGCCACTCGCACCGAGCGCACTGAGTTGTCCGGCCAGTACTTAGCTCTGGTGTCTGCCGCGCGTGACGTGCGCTGTGTGCTCTGAGGACCAGGCTACTGGGGAACTCGAGCTGGTGTGTTCCGACACTGGTCCGCCAAGTCTGAGCCTGAGTCTGAGTCTGAGTCCGAGTCCGAGTCCGAGTCCGAGTCTGAGCCTGAGTCAGACCCGAGTCCGAGTCTGAGTCTGAGTCCGACCCGAGTCCGAATCTGAGTCTGAGTCCGAGTCTGAGCCTGAGCTAGACCCGAGTCCGAGTCTGAGTCTGACCCGAGTCTGAGTCAGCTCAGACTGCGCTGGCCTTCAGAGCCTTGGAGTTGAAGCCTTTGAACCTACAGAGAAGACTGGGGATCGAGTTACGGCGTCTTGGTGAAGTGAAGACACAGTGAAGAAGCGGCGCGACTCCGGCGTTCTTTTGATGACGTATCAGCCACCGTCATCAGCTGTATGACGTGCCATCTCAGCGGATGACAATCTCGGAGAGAATCGTCACCTGTCACTGCCATCTGCGAATTAACTGACAAATGAGAGTGAAGCAGTGAAGCAAGTGAAGCAGCGATCAGGAGTAGACTGAGAAGTGACTGGAAGTGTATTGAGAAACACCGGGAGTGGGTGTGCATTGAGCTGAGCGTCAGCTGAAATGACCCAGAGTGAGCCAATAAGTCCGTGAGATTCTGACCGGCACCATGCGCTCCTCCCTTGGCTTAGCGCTGCTCTGCTGCGCGGTCCTCTGGCACTCATCAATGGGCATCACCTGGCTGTGAGTACTTCGTCAACTTGACAGCGAATAGTGTGGTTAGTTTTGATGTGGGTTAACGGATGGTATTTGCTGTCAGTCGTCACTCGATTGCTTAGCTGGTTCCTATGACGCTGATTAAAATATAACCAGTAAGACGCCATAAACGGCGAAGGACGAGCGAGTCCGAATAAATCCGCGTCAATTTATAACCCGTCCAACGGAGGTTCGTTTGGCAAGCATGCTTTGAATATTTCCGCTGTGTGTTGTTTTGCGGCGTCGCAAAATAGAGACGAACTAAATCGATACTTTTGAACTAATAGTTTTGCAGCGCTATTCCAAATTTGCATTATAACTCAGTTTGTAGGCAAAATTAGATTTGCGGTGGAGGTATTAATGGATTTGATTGCCTTACGCTGCAATCATTTGTATGTCTCTAGCACCCTTCGGTTTTTGAAGCTACGGCGTCTGTAATGAGAAATGTTTATAGAATCGTCAAATAAAAATATACAGCAGATTTTAACGCAAATACATGATAAAACCTCAATTTGTATGCATTTGTAGAGACGGTACATTGGTCTACATATTGGTGTTTGTTTCATCGTTTCAGTCCCATAGGTGCACTGACACTGATTATAAATTGTGAAGACTCATAAAATAGAATTGCGCTGAACCAACCTTTGCACGTACCACGCGCCGTGATCGACACTAGGCATTCGCCGCGGATCGTTTCTTCTACGCATCTGTGTTTGAAACCCGTTCTTTGCGCTTTTGTTTGCCGAGATATAGGTCCCGGTATTGCAACGAGGTTTTGCAGGTAATTTCCTGAGGAACAGGGTTCACGTGTGCACATGCAGTGTGACCCAGAGCTTGATCTGAACAACATTGCCAGTGGTGTGGTCTCCAGCCTTCACACCAAATTTTACTTTATAGGTCCAGCCGTTTCTCAGCTACAGCAGATAAATTACTTTCTGACACCCCGACCGGCACGTGTCATGCGCCATGCTGACCATCCACTGAGAAAACATGTCCAATATTCAAATGTCTTTGCATGGGGCTATTCAGATGGCGAAAAACCGTTGCCATCGATGTGGGAGTTTCAAAGATATAAGCTCTGACCACCGTCGCGGTCTGCCGGGCCGGGGCCCGGCCGGGCCTGGCCGGGTCGGGTCTGCCGCTTATATCTGAGAAAAATCCGATATTCAATGAGGACTCGCTCCGCGCTTCGCGCTCGCTCGTAAATATTGGCATTCGTTTATTTTTCTGCATTATCTCATAGCACATGTATGGCATTAATCGATCGCATTTCAATTTAAAAGTGAAATAACAACTTGTATATTTTGATAAAACAAATTTTGAAAATTCAAATAAATGTATGGCAACGACGGTATGATCCTTCTCTATATCTAGCGTTACATATCTGTCGCTTTTATATCTTTTGAAGGCATTGTTCTTTTTAAGGTAAACAAATTCCCGACAGGTCGCCGTTGGGTGCATAAATGCTTCTCCGATTTCATTAACACTTTTTGATGGTTTGATGATTGTTTTGGAAGAAATGGTTCTTTTTACTAAAAAGCATTGTATTGTAATAATTTTTAGTCCGAGACAAAACTGTATAGTACCTATATACTACTCCTTGTGTTGAAAACAAATGAACTTTTATGTCAATTGTTGTCAAAAATTGAGGTTAGCAGCCACTAACGAAAACGACGTTGTCTGCTAACTTGGTGCTAACTAAAATTGTATTCAATGTGTGTTGATGGTTAAGGATAGTATGGCACGTAATCTCAATATAAAGTGCAATACATTTTTCCCATCATATTTTGTCAAAAAGTAATACCAAATTCTGGTGGAACCGAAATTTATTACCAAGTACTTGAGAATACCGGTCTTTAGAGGCGTTGCNCCCCAAAATGGAATCCTGCGTGCGCTACTGAGTGTATGTAACAGGTATGTGACTTCCAGCCAGGAAAACCATCTTGATGTAATACAAATACTTGAATTAATGTAGGTCCACATGCTGCAAAATAAGACTAACAAGGAGGGTTTTAAGGATACTACACAGACTATAATATATATATATATATATATATATATATATATATATAGTATATATATATATATATATACTATAGTATATATAATTGCAGTTAGAAATTCATTCAATGAACAGTTTTGTACAGAAATGCATACTAACTATGACAATAATCCCTAAGATTCCAGCGGTTAGCCACTTAGCTTGTTGCAGGCAGATGTCTTGTGCAGATAATTATGCTGCTTTGATTTTGACGCTGGATACGGATACGGACTACTCTACCACTGAGGATAGCGCTTTTTGCAATTCCACACTGTCAATTCAGCGACGCATAACACCAGAAGAAGTTAGAGTTTCTTCCCGTGCTCCTCCAATCTGTCCCCATCATTCCGTTCAGTCCTCCTACCTCCACCTACCCGCACCGTTCATTCCTTGCGGCAAAACCCTCACCGCCTCCATCGCGTCACCGGTCCCTCCCTCGCACACGCAGCGCACAGTGGCGACCTTGAAGACAAAGCAGGTCACCCGGTGACCTAGTTGGCCTCAGGTACTCGGTCGCCGGCAGACGGTGGGGGGAGCAGAGGGGTGGGGGAGGGGAGGAGAGGTGGCTGCCGGTGGGCACGGAGCCAGAACGGCTTGTACGACGTTGAAGTATCTGCCGGGCACGTGTTGATTCAGGCTGTGGGAAATGAGGAGGATGACGACACGGTAAAAGTGCGTCTCTGAATCATGCTGATCCAGTTTTTTTATTTCGCTCAGATATATCGGCAACTGCATTGCAGTTAAGAAGTCTAATTATACCTGACAATGATGATGATGATGATGATGATTAGGGACTTAGGGCTCCTCAACTACTCGGTCATGTGTCGCCAATTATAACTTTAACATTCGCCGTTAATTTTAGAGTTGCAGTTGTTCACTTTAGAAAGCACTTAAACGCACTCAGTGAGTACCTACTCTCAACTTTTCTTCGCTTATCGAAAACGTTGCTTGTTTACAGCTGACATCAAATTTATGCATGACTCCTGTGTAGATGTGTTTAACCTGCAGATGCCAGTGTTTGTTGATTGAATGGAAACAACAACGTTATGGATCGTTTCCCTCTGATTTTTATGTAATACGCTTAGTGCACCATTTTGTCTCTCTGCTTCCTCTCCTACCTGTCACCTGAAGGCAAGTCGCTAATTTCGCACACCATCTCAGCGCCAACCGTGCATAGGTTCATTTTCTCACCGACGGGAGGGACTCTCACTGCCGCGTGGAAGAAATATCACTGTCGGGAGGAATTTCCATTATCTTAACCCGCGCTTGACCGGGGCCTTATCCGAACACCATTGACCGAGGGGTCGGCAAATATGCTCCCCCCCCTCCTCGTTATCTCCAAAACCGATGATCTTAGCGAGACGACCAAGGCGGCGTTAAAAAAACTATCATTGAGACGCATATAAAGCAGACTCGATTTGTTTTTCAGTTGAGGTAAAATACCAGTAAAACGCCTTAAACGGCGAAGGACGAGCGAGTCCGAAAAAAATCCGCGTCAATTTATAACCCGTCCAACGGAGGTTCGTCTTGGCAAAGCATGTTTTTGAATTATTTTCGCTGTGTGCTGTTTTTTTTCCGTCGCAAATAGATACGAAATAAATCGATACTTTGAACTAAATAGGTTTTGCAGCGTTATTTTAAATTTGCAATTATAAGCTTCATGTTTGTAGGCAAAAAATGATTTTAAGTGAGTATTAGATGGATTTGATTGCACTTTACAGCTGCATCATTTGTATCGTCTAGCACCCTTTGGTTTTAAAGCTACGGCGTTGTAATGAGGAAATGTTATAGAATCGTTAATACAAATATTACAGGCAGATTTTAACAGCGAAATACTGCATTAAAACCTCAATTTTTGCATGCATTTTTTAGACGGTACATTGGTCTACAAATTGGTGTTTGTTTCATCGCTTCACGTCCCAAATGTGCTGATCACTGATTTAAATTGTGAAGACGTCATAAAACTATGAATTTGCGCTTGTATATCCAAACATTTTGCACCGTAACCACGCGCCGCCTGATCTGACACATAGTGCATTCGCAACCGAGAGGATCGTTTCTCTAACGCATCTGTGTTTGACCCGCTGTTCTTTGGGGCGGGGGAACCTTTTGGGTTGCCGAGATATAGGTCCAGGTATGCCAAACGATGCATTTTGCAGTAATTTTCTGTTCAGACGACAGGGTGCCACGTGCGCACGTGCAGTGTGCCAGGTCTTGACCTGAAACAACGTTGCCAGTGGTGTGGTCTCCAGCCTCACACCAAATTTTAGCTTTTATAGTCCAGCCGTCTCTCAGCTACAGCAGGATAAATACTTTCTGACACCCCTGACGCGGCACGTGTCACGCGCCATGCTGACCCATCACATGAGAAAAACTTGTCAATAATCATAATGTCATTGCATGTGGCTATCAGATGGCCAAAACCGCTTGTCAATCGGATGCGAGGTTCAAAAGATATAAGCTTCTGACCAGCGTCGCGGTGTGGCCGGGCCGGGCCCGGCCGGGTCGGCCGCTTATATCTGAGAAAAATCCGGTATTCAATGAGGACTCGCTCCGCGCTTCGCGCTCGCTCGTAATCAGGTAAAGGTTGGGTCAAAGGTCAAAATATATTTATAGATCATGCTTTCCATCCAGAGCCTTTGAATGCAACCATAATCACCTAAAGTGCTCCCAAATGTATGCGTCTTTACCTGCGGGAGCAAAAAAAAGATTATTGGCAAAGGTCAGGGTTAAGGTGAGGTCACAAAGGTCACTATCCGAAAAAATGAAATTCATGTGACACATGATTTATGAGCTGTTTTATAAGTATAAATCGATACGGATAATCAAAGTACCATCTGAGCTCATTCAAATTCAGTTAGCGTCAAGCTGTGGTCAAATTCAGGTCAAATGGGGTTATTATTGTATTTGTTAAATTTTAAAAAATATAAAGAAGGCGTGTTTCTAGAAAAGTTTGATCTCAGAAATACATCTCCTACACCTATTTGTCTTTACCTTATCAAAAAAGCCAAAAACGCATTTTTTTAAATATTGAGTCATTAGTTACCATAGTTTAGGAAGCCATTACTCACTCAAAAAAAAATATACTATTTTGAAATTTGATTTGTGTATTTTATATATTTGGTTCTCTAACATACATTTCCGTTTTTAACATATTTGAAGGTTTTGGCTTTGTTACCATAAACAAATTGCATTTTTGGGGTAAAAAATCGAATCTTCGAGAAAGAAAGCCCGATAAAAAATCGAGAAAGCCATTTTGTTGGCCGTAAAATTAGTTATATTTATGATCTTTGGTTTACGTTTTTGTCACAATGTGGTCTTTCTACGGCCTGTAAAAGTTCGTCTGATTTTATCGTCAAACGTCACAAAATTCGCTTTATCTGAAAAATTATCAACGATTTTGTATTATCTTTTTTCACAGAAGATGTCAAGTTGATGATATAGGAGGTACTGTAAGTTTCACGTTTATACTTATAGCATAATTGTGTTGTGAGCTATCGCTAAAACTCGTCAGGTGGCATTATTTGCCGCACCAGTCAAGCGTGGGCTAAGGATTATCACAGTCGAAAAGGATTCTTACTTTCGGGAAGGATTGTCACCGACAGGAAGGATTCTCCCTGTCGGGAGGGATTATCACTGTCGGAGAGGATTCTCACGGTCGGAAAGGATTATCGCTGTCGATAAAAATATAACTGACGAGAAATTGTATCATAGTCGGGAAAAATATTTATGTCGGTAAGGATTATTACTGCCGGAAAAGAAATCTTACTCTTGGGATGACTTTCACTGCCGGGGACGATTATCACTCCCGGGAAGGATTATCACTGCCAAAAGGTTTGCCACTCTCGGGAAGGATTGTCACTGCCTGAAAGGATTAACATTGCCGGGGAGGGCTCTCACTATCGGGATAAATTATCACTGCCGGGACAGATTCTCAGTTATCAGGAGGGATTATCACTGTTGGGAGAGACTATCACTGTTGGGAGGGACTATCACTGTTGGGAAGGATTAGCACTGCCGGGAAGGGCTATCATTGTCGGGAGGAATTATTTTTGTCGAGAAGGATTCTCACGGTGAGTAATTATTATAATTGTGAAAAAGAATTCTTACTTACGGGAAAAATAAACACTGTCGCGAGGGACTATCACTGACGGTAAGGATTATCAATGTCGGGAGAGTTGATGAGTGTTAAGGAGGATTATCACTGTCGGGAAGGATTATCACGATAGGTTATAGAAAAACCGGATTTGATAAGCACCATGAAGTCCTTTTTTATGTTTTTTGTATTTGCGCCCAGTGGCCCAATATCATCGTTCAAAGTTAAATTATATTCCAGCTAATGAGCTTGACGAGTCCGCCACCACTACGTACCAAATTAAATGAATTGCAGCATTGTGCAACGATGGGAAATATGTAAATTTGCCCGCATTCTGTCCAAATGTATAATGTCAGAAAACATTTATTGTCGCATTATGCTTAATTTAGACTCAATAATAGGCATACTAGAGACAAGTTTAGAACCGAAGCTTTTTTACTTCAACCAAATGATTTTGCGCTCCAACCACTATGATGTTTTTTTTTCCAACGGAGATTCTGTTTGGTATCGGAGTGCTTACATTGTTTGAGGAATGACCATGCACCAGTGTGTTTATGAAATACGCGAAATGTCTCAACTGCCTAAATTTGTCTCTCAATCACTGTCTGATTACTGATGATGATGACAGATTCTGTAGTGTTAATTATTTCCACGTAGCCTATGCCATGTGTTATTTTTTTACGACCAAATTATGAGTGTAAGCTTTTGCATAATCAGTGCAGTAATACGGGAGTTATTCATGAAACCCAAGACCGTAAGCAAGCAAGCAATAAGGACGGATTTTGGCCCATCTGTAAGACTACAATAGTTCGACCGCTTCGCGGTCTCACTCACTACGTACGCCTGAACTATTTTTTTGCAAAACTGTTTTTTGCAAATACTTGTTCTTCCTCATGAAGAAAAGGCAATTAATTTGGCACCATCGTTTTTTACATATCAATGCGCATCGTGTATTGTATAAGGTTATGTTCATTTGCATAAAGTTACGTAAACTGAGTTTCCTCTGGAGCCTAGGGTAAACTTGATGTAGGGGGCATTGCACGACAAATCCACACAAAAATGAATTTGACACAACATATTTTGAAAAATTGTTTTTGCATATTAAAAGTACTTTTCAGCTTTTAT
>VOPJ01003833.1:0-47775 GCA_014673585.1 Semibalanus balanoides
TGACTGAGGTCACCGGCGGGGCCAGCGGCGGCCGCTGCTGGGGCCAGCGGCGGCCGCTGCTGGGGTCAGCGGCGGCCGCTGCCGGGGTCAGCGGTGGCCGCTGCCGGGGCCAGCGGCGGCCGCTGCTGGGGTCAGCGGCGGCCGCTGCCGGGGTCAGCGGCGGCCGCTGCTGGGGTCAGCGGCGGCCGCTGCTGGGGTCAGTGGCGGCCGCTGCCGGGGTCAGCGGCGGCCGCTGCCGGGGTCAGCGGCGGCCGCTGCCGGGGTCAGCGGCGGCCGCTGCCGGGGCCAGCGGCGGCCGCTGCCGGGGCCAGCGGCGGCCGCTGCTGGGGGGCCAGCTGGTTGCTGGGTTGGCCGCTTGCTGGGTCAGTGCGTCCGCTGCTTGGGGTCAGTGGCGGCCGCCTGCCGGCGGTCAGCGGCGGTCCGCTGCCGGGTCAGCGGCGGCGCTGCCGGGCCGCGCGGCCGCTGACCCGGCTCACGCAGACTTCTGATCTCACTAATCCACAGTACGATTTATTTGACAAATTGCCGGCTTTAAACCGAATATTTCACCTTTAACATGAATATTTGAATTGAAATAGCAGATTTGTAGAGCAGATCGAAAATGTGCTGTAGCTGAATAACTACCTCGATACACTAAAAGTTTCGACACAGGACTAGTTGGCCACTTTTATAATAATATTTTTCGGGGCACGGGGGCGGAGCAGTCTTTCGCTCCCCCAAACCGCCCGAAACTTCATATTTTAACATGGTCTTTCGTCGAAATTACTTTAGTGTAGCGATGTAATTATTTCACCGCAACCTATTTTGCCATCTGCTTTGCAAATCTGCTATCTCCGTTCAAGCCCCATTACAGGTAACTTATTCCTTTTAACCGCGATCCGATTTATTAGACGAATGTTTGTCATCTTCAAGTACGTAAAGACGTAAGAAAAAACCAGAGAGCCCACGTGTCAGATGACATCTATGGCCAGCCACCTTCCGATAATCGACACTGGATTATTCAGAGTGCAGGAACGTGCAGTAAATATTTAAGGTCTGGTTTCCAGAGAGCTGCCGTGAGACATAGCTTAATGTGGAAATCAGCTCTCATGTGACATAATTTGCAATGCATGCAGATACAACCGTAAATCCAGTGGGCATTGACGGATCTATGATTTAGTTTTGGTCTCATAGGGCATGATTTAGTTTTGGTCCCCCAAAAATCATCAAAATTAATAAAAAACAATCTTCTGATTTCGCTCCCTTATGCATTGACGTTTTAAAATAAGTCTTCCTTCGTAAAAGTTGCGTAGATGTCCTACATCAGGAAATATGTAAATTTGCGCCGTTTTGAGGCTTTTTTTGGGGGGGCATTTGACCCTGATGGCCCCCTTGGATCCGCCAGTGTCAGTGGGTACCTTTTGAATAAACTGTAAGTTACATATCAAAATGTTTACTAATAGTTTTTAACTTCTTTACTCGTTTCCCACATATTTTTAACAAACCCATTTTTTTAGGAAACGCCATTGATTTATATTTTTGCTTATGCGCTTATTCACAATTAATCGCAACACTTGCTTACTTTCTCATCCAGACGAAAACACCCATTTGCCGTAATCAATCTCCGTGCAAACGAGACAGGTTCGCTGTAACCGTGAGCAGCCGCTGGTTAACGTTTCCCACAGAGTCGTCCTCGCGCCGACATCTGCAGAAAAGTCTCCATATCTGCAGAGATTGTCTGGCAGCAGCGCGGGAATCCGTTCATCACGACCCTGAGTGACTGTGGCAATGTCACGTCACGGTCACCTGGCAGGAGATGACGGCCATGCTGGCTGCTGAGTGAGGCTTCAGACTGGTGTGCGTAGTCGGCTGTGGCACCACTGTCCTTATCATGTTCTCAATCCTGTGCTGGGAGGCATTGTGCTCACCGATGGCTGCTATCGCTGGTTAGTGGTTAACCCTTTTACTGTCGGGGGCCGAATTGGCTCCCCTTGAGGTTTTTCGCGTACAGTTCATTCATAACTCAAGCCAAAACCTTCAAACTTGCTGACTTTTTCTAGCATTTCATTGCGCATCCATCGTAAGAGAAAACAAGCCAATAAATATGTTTTGAAAGTTTCAGGGTGATATCTAAATATTTGATGACCTGATGTCAGTACAAATGCTAACCTTCCAATATAAATATATGGATAAAAATGAAAAATAAGGGTTAAACACATTTCGTCAATCCGATTATTTCAGTATCATGTCATCATAGGCCCTTCTTGATGACCAGGGAAAAAAATAGTCAGTGACCTTTTGAAAGGTTACGAATACTTTTGTATCAATAACTCGCGACATGAACACTATAGAGACTCGCAAATGGTCTCAAAACGTTTGAATCGTCAATACGCATCTTTTGATATGTAGTTTGCCCGACTTATGTCACCTTGACCTTGACCTTCACCCGGGGTCAAATTTTCGATTTGACAAAATTGATATTATTAGAACCGCAATGACGAGAGAAACACGATGGCATCAAATTATTTAACTTATATGTTTTAGATAAAACGTTATTAACGAACAAACTTTTGCTGAAAAACATTTTTTAAACATTTGTTGACCTCTACAGCCCAAACCATTAACCTGAGGTTATTTCTGATGCCATGGTGGCGAAAGACAATTAAAACTGCTTTACAGTATATATTCGGATTCCTCTTAGCTGCCATAGTTTCCGAGATAATGGCAAGGTTTCCTGAAAATATTTTGTTTTGGAAAGTATAACTTTTTATGACGTCATTTAACCTTGAAGATAGTGACCCAAGGTCTCAAAAATTTGACGGAATAAAGTTCATTGTCGACCCTAACCACATACCAAGTTTCATGTTTCTAGCTTCTATGACAGCCGAGATCTGAAGGGGGCCGAATAGCCCCCCCCCCCGCAGATTCGTATTATTTTCATTCCCCTCCAGAATATAGGGTTAACGCAGGTCCTCGCTGGAGGCAAAAATCTGAATAAGTGCAGACTCAATTCCACGCGTTCCATTTTCTGAAAATTATTGGTAGGTCCCCAATGCTAACTTGTTAGATTTAAATGTCATTCTTACCATGCAACGCCATAGGCCTAATGTTAAAATGTGAAATTATTGGTAGGGCTCGGGCCCTTCCAGGCCTATAGAAAACGACACCCATGACTCAATTTATTCTGTTTTGCTGCTATTTTAACTATGAAAGTTCAGGAGCACAATTATTTTTCGTTTAATAAATTTGTTAAACTATTCATGTTTTACAGTGTTTCAGAAAGATATCCTTAAACCCCAAAAACGTCCTGCAGCAATATAACAGCAATGCTTCCCATCTCCGATTGCGTGGTCCCATTACTGGCAGCTCATCTCTCGCTGGCTCACCGTACAGTATACAGATACATCTCTCGCTGGCTCAGTGGGGCGTCAGTTGTATTTGCTGTTGGCTGTCAGCGAATACTACCGCGGCACTGACTTTCATTACTATTTTCTCCCGCAGAGAGGAAGCTATTCATTGGCATGCTGGCCAAGAAGTGCAACGAGAACGACGTGCGCACCATGTTCCAGACGTTCGGTCAGATTGAGGAGTGTACTGTGCTGCGGGACCAGAACGGGCACAGTAAAGGTGAGCCTATAGTGCCGTCCGGCCGACACGTACCGGGTACAGAGGGTGGTTAGAGGGAGCTGCGACCCGACACGGGAGACGTGCGGGGTGGGTGATGACTAAGTAATGGTTAACGGTGGATCTGGGGCGCGGACAGGCAGGGAAGTCACATTTGAGGCAGAGAGGATCACAGCAAAGTTGGGGAGATCCTATCTGTGACGGACATCTGAGACGGGGAGGATCACATTTTTTTAATCGGTTAGATCCCATCTGAGTTGCATTTGACATATTTAGGGAGGGGAGGCTCACATCTGGAACAGAGAAGGTCACATCTGGGTCGGCGATCGCTCGCTGGCTGCCCTGGTCTGCAGAGGTGATGTGTGCTGCACACCACTCGCTGGCTGCCTTGGTCTTCAGAGGTGACGTGTGCTGCACATCACTCGCTGGCTGCCTGTCTGCAGAGTGATGTGTTGCTGCACACCACTCGCTGGCTGCTTGGTTTTAGAGGTGACGTGTACTGCACATCACCGCTGGCTGTCTTGGTTCTGCAGAGGTGACGTGTTCTGCACGATCATCGCTGCTGCCCTGGTCTGCAGATGACGTTTGTTCTGCACATCACTCGCTGGCTGTCTTGGTCTGCAGAGGGACGTGTGCTGCACATCACTCGGCTGTCTGTCTTGGTCTGCAGAGGTGACGTGTTCGCACATCACTCGCTGGCTTGCCTTGGTCTGCAGATGTGACGTCTGCTGCACATCACTCGGCTGGCTGTCCTTGTCTCGCTATGAGGTGCGTGTTCTGCCACATCACTCGCTATATGGCTGCCCTGGTCTGCAGAGGTGACATGCTTCTGCACACCACTCGCTGGCTGCCTTGGTCGCTTGCAGAGGTGACGTGTGCTGCACATCACTCGCTGGCTGTCTTGTGTCTGCAGAGGTGACGTGTTTTTGGCACATCACTCGCTGCTGCTTGGTCTTCAGAGTGACGTGTGCTGCCACATCACTGCTGGCTGCCCTGTCTGCAGAGGTGACGTGTTCTGCAATCACTCGCTGGCTGTCTTGGTCTGCAGAGGTGACGTTCGGCACATCACCGCTGGCTGTCTTGGTCTGCAGAGACGTGTTGCACCACACTTCGCTGGCTGCCGTGTCTCAGAAGTGACGTGTTCTGCACATCACTCGCTGGCTGCCTTGGTCTGCAGAGGTGACGTGTGCTGCACACATGAGATCGTGTTTTGAGCGGCGCGGCAATGAAGTGCAGCCGTTGCTCGAGCTAATCATGCCTGCTTTACCGTGTTGTGGCTCGGGGTTAATGTGTTACGGCCCGTGCCATACATATTCGGCGGCTCGATTTAGAACTGCCTCGCTGTCAGGCGTGAAGAGAAGCATGTTGAGTGGGTCCGACTTCTAGAGCGAGCTCCTGCTACACGTGGTACCGCCAGCTGAGCGAGCTCCGGCTACACGTGGTACCGCCAACTGAGCGAGCTCCGGCTACACGTGGTACCGCCAGCTGAGCGAGCTCCGGCTACACGTGGTACCGCCAGCTGAGCGAGCTCCTGCTACACGTGGTACCGACAGCTGAGCGAGCTCCGGCTACACGTGGTACCGCCGGCTACACGTGGTACCGCCAGCTGAGCGAGCTCCGGCTACACGTGGTACCGCCAGCTGATACGGGACGCGTGCAGACAACAGGAAAATTGGCGCGTTTTTGTTGTGGGAACATCATGCGATTGCTGTTTCGTGACGTCTGGGGCAAAAGGAATATTAACTTATCTTTGGATCAGTATGCAAGCACAAATGGATCAGCATGCAAGCACAAATAACCTATCATAAAGTATGACGGTTTGGCTGTGTCAGCTGAGCGCCGCTATATGCGACAGGTACAGTTGACGGATGGCGGCCTCGTACTTTACAGTTTACACCCTTCACCAGTAATTCACTCCAGTGTTAACGTTGTCACCATAATGCTCCCCAGATATTTTATTTCAGGCATCTTAACTCTTCTAGAAGTATTTGTCATGTTAGGTGCTATCTTCGACGTGGCTTGCCGCTGCTTCTTCTGCGGTTAGCTACTTTTGTTCGTAGACGATCGTTAACAATGCAGTGCACTGCTGGCTATGTGACGACTGGTATTGGACGTATGACAATTCGTCGCGTAAGGCTTCTCGACGCAAGCACAAGGCTTCGCGAGATGGACTACAAGGTCACTCAGAGCACGTGATCCATTAATTCATGGATTTTTTTGTATCGAGCAACATATTGCTTGAAACACCAGGTTTCATAAATTTTGTCACTGTAACGTAAGTGCTGTAAATTCGCAATGTATGTCGTCAGAACTAATTTCTGTCTCAGGATCGATATATATATATATATAAGTGACAAAACTCTAAACATATTTTATTTGTAATCAAAATAAGATGAGCGGAAATATATGGGAATATAGATCATCAACACTGCGTGGGATTTGTGGCTGCATTGTATTCCGTTGAGGACTCTGCCGAGAAAGTCTGGATATTCAAGCGTCCCTCACGCTTCTCTGCGACTGAATATTTGGCACGGACATCCCGTTGTCATTTCAATGTTTTGGCTTCGCTTCCTGTCAGCTCTCATAACGCTGTCTGTTCTGTTGACCTTTGCTCGGTCTGTGTAGCTCCGTCGCTCGTGACCAGTCCACAGTACCTTTCCTTTACCGCTCACGAGACGTCCTCCCATCCCGCGGTGGCATTGAAGCTGGCAGTCTGTTCGTGTGTAGTTATCAGTGCGGCGTGCGGCTGTGGTCAGAGAGGGTCACGCTGCTGCCGGTCTGCGGGCTGCCGAGACAGGCATGCAAAAACAGACGCCGATCGTCCAGTGCTGTAAAAAAGTTTAGCACCCTTTGGTGAAAATCGCGGTCAATTTTCAACTCCGTGCTGATGCTAAACTTACACCACATTAGCGGCTTTCCTTGGTGTCTGGGTGCTTTATTCAGCGATTTAGTTGCTTTGCTGTGCTTGTACATCACACACAGACTTATCCCACTAGCAGGTGACACACAGAAAACCACGGTATGTCGAGCCCTCTAGAAAGAAGCCCTTGGCCCCCCCCCCCCCCCACCCCCCCCCCCCCCTGTTCCAAGAATCTCTTCCTCGCCCCTCCTAACCAGTTCTTTAGTCGGAGCCATTCTTAACGTTCTCCCGCACGGACACCGGCCACTCCTTCTCCCCCACAACCCCCTCCCACTCACCCCTCCAGGCCACGCCCGCCCGGCCCCTCGCGTCTCCTGTCAACCCCCTCCTTCCTTACACACCCCCCCCTATCAGCCAACAGCGAGTCACTATATGGCGCCGTGCTGCGGGTTTCGCTTGATGAGAGACGCGAGTACGGTCATCTCGAGAGGATTTCATGCACAAAAATATTGAGCGCTCTGCTGAGTGCTCAGGGCTGATGGAGACCGATACAGTATCTCGGGGATTCTGCCCAATATGGCGCCTGCTGAGGTTCAGGGCTGATGGATACCGATACAGTATCTCGGGGATCCTGCCCAATATGGCGCCTGCTGAGGTTCAGGGCTGATGGAGACCGATACAGTATCCCGGGGATTCTGCTCAATATGGCGCCTGCTGAGGTTCAGGGCTGATGGAGACCGATACAGTATCTCGGAGATTCTGCCCAATATGGCGCCTGCTGAGGTTCAGGGCTGATGGAGACCGATACAGTATCTCGGGGCATTCTGCCCAATTATGGCGCCTTGCTGAGGCTCTCCCCCCCACCGGTGTTGATGGAAGACCTGATACAGTATCTCGGGGGATTTCTTGCCCCACACTATGGCGCTCTGATTGCAGGCCTGATGGAGACCGACCTCACCCCAGCCTCTTCTCGGGGGATCCACAATAGCCCAAATATTGGAACGCACTGCACATGAGGTTCAGGGCTGATGGAGACCGATACAGTATCTCGCGGATTCTGCCCAATATGGCGCCTGCTGAGGCTCAGGGCTGATGGAGACCGATACAGTATCTCGGGGATCCTGCCCAATATGGCGCCAGCTGAGGTTCAGGGCTGATGGAGACCGATACAGGTTCTCGGGGACTCGCTGCCAATTATGCGCCTCGATGTTCAGGGCTGATGAGACGATACAGTTATCCTCGGTGGATTTCTGCCTCAATATGGCGCCTGCTTGAGGTCGGGGCTGATAGGAGATCGAATACAGATAAATTCTCGGAGGAAATTTCTAGCAACACATATGGCGCCTGCTGAGGGTTCAGGGCCTAGATGGAGACCGATAACAGATTATCTCGGTGATCCTGACCCCCCAATAGTGGCGCCTGCTGAGGTTCGGGCTGGATGAGACGGATACAGCTATCTCGGGCGCTCTCTCGAAATATGGCGCCAGGCTGAGGTATTCAGGGAACTGAAAATGGAGACCGATACAGTATCTCGGGGACCTGCCCATATCGGCGCCAGGCTTGAGCGTTCAGGGCTCGATAAGAGAGACCAGTACAGGTATCATCGGAGGCATCCTTGAAACCCAATAATGGCGCCTTAGCAGTGATTAGGGCTGATGATGAGACCGATACAGTATCCCGGGTTACATGCCCCAAAATATATGGGCGCCTGTGAGGTTCAGGGCTGATGAAGAAACCGATACAAGTAATCTCGGGGATTCATGACCCAATAATGGCGCACTGCTGAAAGGTCCAAAGGCTGATGGAGACCAATTACCAGTACCTCCTCGGGTATCCTGACCCATATGGCGCCGCTGAGTTCAGGGTGATGGAAGACCGATAACAGTATCTCGGGGAATATCTTGCCCAATATTGCGCACTGCTGAGGTTCAGGGCTAGATGGAAGACCGATACAAGATATCTCAGGGGATTCTGCCCAATATGGCGCCGCTGAGGAATTCGGTAGGCTGATGGAGACCGATACAGTATCTCGGGGATCCTGCCCAATATGGCGCCTGCTGAGGTTCAGGGCTGATGGAGACCAATACAGTATCTCGGGGATCCTGCCCAACAATTATGTTGGCTTTTAGAGGTGAGAGGAAAATAGATTGCTAAATTTTCAGCTCAGCAATCTTATTGGTCTGGTGCCGACACCATCACTGGTGCCAACAATTGTGTCAGCACTGGTGCGGGGTGCCAATATTGGTGCTAGCAATAATGCCGACAATGGTGTCAACAATGTTGACAACAATGCATGGTTTCAACAAATATGTAAACACTGGAAGGGGTGCAGGTCCCTTTTCAGTTGGGGGGCTTTAGCTCCCTCCCCAACTGGAGCTTCAGCCCCCAACTTTGTCGATAAAGTGGGTCAAATCTGGGAGAAATCTATATTTTGTGAATTTTGATCGTACTTTAAGCGATTTGTATAGCTCAGCCCCCAACTTTTCTGGAGAAGCTACGCCCCTGAACACTGGTTTAACAATGGTGCTATCAATGGCGCCTACACTGGTGCCACCAATGGTGCAGCACTGGTGCCAACACTAGTTCCAACAATGGTGCCAACACTAGTTGCAGCAATGGTACCAACAATGGTGCCAACAATGGTGTCAGCACTAGTTCCAACAATGGTGTGAACACTAGTTCCAACAATGGTGCCAACACTGCTGCCAGCAATGCAATGGCACCGTATACCAACTAACAATGGTACCGGTACTGGTCCATACACCACTGGTACCGGCACTGGCACCGGCATTAATAGACGTTTTCACGAAGGATTTATTTGTACCCGGTAGTACCCGGAAGTACCCGGTAGCAGGGACTATCATGGGCTGGGTGCACCCATGGGTGCCCATTCAATTCTTCCGAATGTCTGGGTTCGGGTATGCATTTTTTTCTTTCTCATGGGTACTGGCCCGCGCCGGCCATGCCGGTATTACAATTTTATGGTAAATATGTTCGCTAAAAAAGTTATATTATTTTAACTGAACAAATCATATGTATAACCAGGTAAAATATGTTATTTTATTACGATATAAGACACATTAAACAATAAGACTATTGACATTTTTTTTGAAAATATAACTTTCTGGCCTTTATCTGATATGGGCCCCAATGGCTCCATGGCCCGGCTATCCACACTATTATCCGCAATTTGAATCTCGCGTTCTCGGTCTGGATTCCTGGCACTTGCAACTCGCTATATACAATTGGGTATCGAGACTGAGGTTGGGCTCGGGATTTGGGCACCCATGATGTCCTCCCTCTCCCCCGTCACGTCACCCGGCTGCTACCCGCGTACATATCTTCCGTGCCCGTTTGAGAGTAATTGAGTCTTAGGAACAACGGTTGTTCCCATAATTTTTCGGTTATCAATTTAACTTTATGGCAATTCAATGCTTACAATTATCTGCATCTTAAACAAGAACAAATAGGACCAAAGATCCAAGGCCTACGCATCTAAGCATCCAGAATCCCTCATGATCCAAGACCCGGGACTCATGTCCTGGATCCTGTATCCTGCAAGATCATCTTGTTCGGCAGGATTTCCTGTGGATCTTGCGATCCTGGAACCCTTATTTTGTCGTTGCATCCCTGTTGGATCCCTGAATTACAATTTCTTTCGTGGGGTCCTGTGGATCCTGGATCCTGCTAAAACTCAGTTTTTCGTGGATCTTCGTAGATCTTTTTAATAATTTTTATTTGTGTGCTAAAATATTCAAGAATGCATGCATTTCTGTTTTTAAAATTATCCCACTCAATGTCGGGTGTAAGACCGATGTGCACTCTAGACATGGTCAATATCCCAAAAATAATTTATGGATCCAGGATCGCTAGGATCAAGATTAATGATCTTGGGTGGATTCCTGGATCCTGATAGAGATCATTTTATCGTGGGGATCCTGGTGGATCTTGTGATCATTGAAAAAATTATTTTTAGCAGGATCCTAGTGGATCTTGTAGGATAATAAAAAATTCGTAGGATGCTGTGGAATCCTGGATCCTGGAAAATCAGTTTGTTGTGAGGATCTTAGTGGATCCATATTTTTTGGCCTTGGCACATGTCATAGCTCTGCTCCTCACACATGCAAAAAACTTTCCCCGTTCAGTTTTCTTGTATAAATCAAATTAAGAAAATAATACACATACTAACCGAAGAGATCTACCGCGGTTACTACCGAGTACTACCGGGTAACATAAACCAGAAAAGGTACGGTACCGGGTACTTACCGGGTACGTACCGGGTACTACGAAACACGGGTACTACCGTGTTACTACCGGGTACTACCGCGGTACCTAACCGGGTACTACCCCGCCCCCCCGCGCCTCCACTACCTGGTTTACCCTACGGCGCTACTACCGCCCCGGTACTACGCGTCACTACCGCCCCGGTCACTACCGCCGGTACACCGGCCCCCCCCCCCCCCCGTACTACTGGGTACTACCGGGTACTACCGTGGTACTTACCGGTTGCTCCGACGAGGTAACTAAACCGAAACGGTACATACCGAGTACTAACCGGAGTTAACATACCGAGGTACTAACCGGGTACTACCGGTACTACCGACCCCCGCGTCCCCCTACCCCGCCGGTACAACTGGCACTCTACCGCCGGCACCTACCCGCCCGTACTACCGCCCCCCCCCCCGGCTCACTACGACGGTACCCAAATTCCCAAACTCCCTTAAACAGTGAAATACGATTAGACTCGGGTCTCACATAGGTTCACTGTCCTCCTGATTCCCATACCGCCCCGCCTACCTCTGGCCATGGCTTCCACTCGGGTCCCTCCTCGCACTGCCCCAGTCGAGATGCTATACGCCCAATTTTTAACTGAAGAGCTGCAAGAGATCTTCGAAAGAATGAACAACCAGATGTAAATCACTAGCAATAGAATCAGTCAACAGAACATACTGGCGCTCCGGTAAAAATCACAAGCAACCACCTCAGAAAAAAAGTAAAAATAACATTAATTTTAATTAAAAATGCACGAACACAGGATTATACAAAGTGCAATTGTGTGTACGGCAACGTCTTCTCTGACGCGTCGACCATTGCGAGCGCTTTCAACGCCACTCTGCCACGATTGGTAAATGACAATTGAAAATCATTCAGTTGTCAGGAATCATCTTAGTCATCCTGAGGCCGATATGGACGTGGTCGTGTGCGGTATGTGTTGCTGGTTGATATGGGTGTGGCGGAGCCGGGACATGTTTGGAATAGAGCCGGTCATTCTGAGTGGCATGCGAAACGACGGAACCGACCGCTGACCAGTGCCGGTTCTAGTAGCAGTAGTGTTAGTAGTTCAGTGCCATTTAATGTTAGTGTCATAATTATTACCATTACCATATCATTGCAATTACTATTACCATTACCATTACCATTACCATTAACATTATCATTAACATTAACATTAACATTACCAGTATCAGTACCAGTACCAGTACCAGTACCAGTACAAATATCAGTACCAGTACCAGTACCAGTACCAATAACAGTACCAGTACCAGTACCAGTACCAGTACCAGTACCAGCACCAGTACCAGTACCATTATCAATAATCAGTACCATCTTCAGTACCAGTACTATGACCAGTAGCATGTCTAGTGTCATTAGCAACACAATTACCCGCCTGGCAGTACTACACGCCTTATCGCTCAGATCGATAATATATACGACGGTAGTTTTTTTTTCCGGAAGGGTCGATGCTACCCTGATAACACACACGCACCAAGCGATACACCTTATACAGCCAGCGTGGAACTTTGAGGCAAGTCACGCTACCACCACCAGACAACGGAAAAACATTTATGTCCGGCCGCGAAAACACTACTTTCTTTAGAAGATGGCCTCCTTCTGAGGCGTTACCATTCTGCAGCCCCGGGTATATCGTGTAAGGAATGTTGCACACGGAGGAGCACTTGGGGTCATTGCGGCGATCTCCCGCCGAGAAGCTGTAATCCGGTGCTGAGCACCTCTGCAGTACCGGATTTTCAACAACCGGTATATAGCTGAGCCGATCCGATCCGGTTTGGCGCTCGGAGCAGGGTTTGCCCGGAACGCCGGAGACTGCGGATTTGTGAGGTCAGCGTGCAACAAGGGATCATGACTGAACAGAAGACACAGCCCACGGCACATCAGACACAGTACACGACAAACAGTAACTGACGGAGCCAGAAAGGCCAAACAAGGTGATTTAGGACTTAGGAGCCAGAGCTTAGAAATCTTAACCATTTTCGCCATATTAGGCTTCGCTTCCTGTTTGGTTAAGAATTTATGTAAACGCATGTTTCTCCCAACATTAAGCTGATAACATTTAAAAAGGTCATAAATAGCCGTTTTCACGATGGATTTTTTTGCGCGAAATGTTTTAAATATTTAAAAATGTTTTAGTTGTAGCCGTTTTCACGATGGACTAATTTGCGAGAAATGTTTTAACCCTCACCCTATGGTCCCGTAGGGCGAGGGTTAAAACATTTTTTCGCAAAATAATCCATGTGAAAACGGCTAATGTGACGTTTCTCGGCCGATTAAATTAGTTGTTAAGGGTGATGGCGCCGATATCCGCCTCCCTAGATCCGCCCCTGCAAACCACTGAGCTGGGCTCTGTGACGAACTGCAACACACTGAGCTGGGCTCTGTGACGAACTGCAACACACGAGCCGCCTCCCTAGATCCGCCCCTGCAAACCACTGAGCTGGGCTCTGTGGACGAACTGCAACAACACGAGCCGCCGATGGCCTCCCTAGATCCCCCCTGCAAACCACTGAGCTGGCTCTGTGACGAACTGCAAACCACTGAGCTGGGCTCTGTGACGAACTGCAACACACGAGCCGACGTGCTGCACGCTGCAACGTCTCCTTCCATGTCATGTCACGTTCACTGGCACGGTGCTAAGTTCCCACAAAGTCTAAGCTGACGTGTCCCATTCCTGTGGGGCGATGACTACAGCCTATATCGCTTTCCACTCACCCCACCTGCGCGGCGGTCGCCTATAATGTCAGACAGAACAGCCTGGCCTTGTTGAATTGCGGCAGGACCCGACAGTCGGATCTGCGTCGAGTTTCACCCGAACCGTATAGTCACTAGTCAGGTCTGCCTGGAGTCATGGTCAGGTCTGCCTGGAGTCATGGTCAGGTCTGCCTCATGGAGTCGTGGTGAAGCCTGCCTAGAGTCGTGGTCAGATCCATCGGGTCTGGTCTGCCTGCGGTCGGGCGGCGTCGTTGTTCTGCACCACAGCCGGCTCCAGTCCCGCCTCCCCTCCGTGTCCCGCCTCCCCTCCGTGTCCCGCCTCCCCTCCCCTCCGTCCCGCCTCCCCTCCGTGTCCCGCCTCCCTCTCCGTGTCCCACCTCCCCTCCCCTCCGTTCCCCGCCTCCCCTCCCCTCCAGTTCCCGCCTCCCCTCCGTGTCCCGCCTCCCCTCCCCTCCAGTCCCCCTCCCCTCCGTGTCCCGCCTTCCCCTCCCCTCCGTCCCGCCCCCTCCGTGTCCCGCCTCCCCTCCCCTCCAGTCCCCCTCCCGCTTCCTTGTCCCGCCTCCCCTCCCCTCCGTCCCGCCTCCTCCCCTCCGTTCCCGCCTCCCAGCTCCGTGTCCCGCCCTCGGCGCCGGCTATTTATTCTCGGCGTGCTGCGGGTGCCAGCCATTATATTGTGGCGGCACGTTTTGTCGTTTGTGGCGGCGCATGAATGAGACTCACTGGTGTGTGGTATGAGGCGGCACAGCCACCCCCGCCACCCCGGCCGGCACCTGCCATTGGTCCGGGCTCTACCCGGACTCTACCCGGACTCTACCTGGGCTCTACCAGCGTTCTACCCGGGCTCTAACCGGACTCTACCGGGTTCTGCCTGCAGGATCTAACAGCGGGCAATGAGCTCTAGCCGGGCTCTACCCGGTCTGAAGATGAGATAGGGCTCTACCCGGACTTTACTCGAGCTCTAGCTGGGCTGAAAACAGGCTCTACCTGGGCCCTACACGCACTCTACCGGTCTACCCTGGATCCACCCGCACTCTACCAGCGCTCTACCCGGGCCTACCCGCACCCTACCAGCGCTCTACCCGGGTCTACCCGCACTCTACCAGCACTCTAGTCGGCCTCTAAGCGGGATTTACCCCGGGATCTGTCCAGACTCTACCTGGACACTAACTGGGCTCTACTCAGGCTCTACTCGAGCTCTTCCCGGCTCTACCCGGGCTATCCCCGCCTTGCCCGAGCTCTAACCAGGCTATACAGGACATTCGCCAGTATAGCGGGCTCTGCTTTGCAGCTCAGAAGTGACACTGATGAGATCAGATGAGGATGACCGATGACGGAGATGTTTTCCAGTGGTGGTTCGTTGTTTTGCTGGTGTCCCATAAACAAAATATTTAGCTGCAAAGCTTTATGATTTAACTGAGTCAGATCATCCATGCTACACTTCATGTGTAGCATGGATTGATGTGTAGCCCCCCGATACTAGATAGGAGGAGGCGACGCCCCTGCATATTACTACAATTGCAGGGGCGTTGCCATCGATCATTTGTCTGTAATATGTACCCGTTGAGTAACTATGTGTCCACTGTCACGGTGAGCGTTCGTGACTCATTTTCTTACTGTGTATTCTTTTACAGGGTGTGCGTTCGTGACGTTCGCCTCTCGGCAGTACGCCATTGCCGCCATCAAAGGCATGCACCAGGCGCAAACAATGGAGGTAAGAGCCAGGCACGCGCCTACGTGTCGCCTGGGGCCCGCCGAGGGGGCCTGGGCTCTGGGAGGGGGCCTGGGACTGGGAGAGGGAGGGGTATGGGGCCTGCCTTCCCCGTATGGGCTGCCGTTGTGGCGGCGCTGCAGGGTCCTGAGTCTGACGGATTTCTGAAGAAAATGTTGACTGTCATATCAGGATAACCAGACACATTTGTCGAACCATCCGCCAGAAATACAGAAATATTCTGCATCGAATGGAATTGCAATGCGGTTGTATTGCATTTGTTGAATTTACGAACGCAGTTGTAATTTTGACAAAAATGACAGTGTCATGATATTTGATTATGACTATCTTCCTCCGTATCGTTGTCTTGCCATTACTTACGGCCGATTTGTGTACTTTGATCCGATATGCCAAGTTTGTCTCGAAGTTATGTTTTACTTCATTAGCACAACGCTATATAACGAAAATATGTGTAAGCACAAATTCAGGCTGGTTTGATGGCTTCTTCATAAATAAGAGAAAACAATTGCTCTGCAATTTACCTACATTTGATGCGTTTTTCTAGCTTTTGTCCGGGTTTTACGGCGCCCGTAAGCCCCAAATCATCATCATTTTTGTGTTTTTCTTTTAGATATTCCATTGCACCACATATGCAAAATTTACTGTCGTATTTCATCATGCACGGCACGTATTAAAAGAACATCTTATCAGTACTTACTTAGAGAAACTAAAACAACTCCTATGGGAATATTCGCATTGCATGTTTATCAGGCAACATGGTTTCATTGAAGGTCTCTAAGCCGAGCAATGTTCGTTAAGAACCGGTTCTTTTTTTTCGTTTCGTTTCGTTTCGTTAAGAATCCATTATTTTCGTTCTACAGGTCGATGCTTTTGTCGATGTCCTCGACCTTCGATGTCGATGCTTTCTATGTTGTTGCATATACATATGGGGCTATCAGTTAGTCCTTGCATGCCAGCTTCCACATGCTTCAATTATTTCATCGGTTGTTTTAAAGGAAACCAGTCACTTTGCCAAATCGCTGTGAATGTGCTATAAAGGACATAAGTACCTGCAAATGTTGTAAATGGCATTAGTTTGGCTAAATTATTCAGATATACCCTCAAGGCACTTTTTGAAAGCAATATATTTCGAAAACATAGACTCGCATATTCAGTAGTATAAAGTATTAGATTGTGAGAAGTGGCGCTGATTTCAAAAGTGGCTATATGTTGATCATGGGTGTAACTTGCAAAGGGGGTTGTAGCTACAACCCCAATATTTTTTTAATTTAACACTATGCCTATGACGATATGTGGTACAAATGGGCTCTTAACAACTAAGTGCAACCCCAATGATTTAAAAAAAAAAAAGTTACGCCTCTGATGTTGATATGACATTTGTGCTTTGAAAGAAGAAGCAAAAGACTCGGAACTTAAGTGCAAATAATTATTTATCAAAGTAATAATTTGAAAATGTTCCTAAAATTGCTAAATAACTAGCATAACTATACCCATGGCGAAGGGTTCGCTCGCTGGACCGGTAACGCTGCTTGGATGCTATTATATGAAGCTTTTTGACAACGCACCAAACTTTAGAAGAATAAAAAAATCGGCAGACCCAAGCGCATATCAGCAGGCCGGTGCGGCAGCCTCCAAGGGCCTGAGTAAGCTCAGGAAAGGTACCCCCGGAATAGCAGCAGCCCCGTAAGTCAGCCCCCTACGGCATAACATCAGTCCAGCGCCAGTGCAGTTAGTCCCCAACGGCGTATCAACGATCCAGCGCGTTACCACCAAGTTCCATCATCAGTCCAGGGCCTCAGCCCCCCAAGGCCAATCATCAGCCCGTGCAGTTAGCCCCCAAGGCCTATCATCAGTCCAGTGCGGTAAGCTCTCGAGGACCTCCATTCACGACACGTACAAATGTAATGGGACATTCGCAGCGCAGACGCTAGTGGACATTGGGGGGTCCGAGGCGAAGGACTCGCACACATTGGAGATATGGGAGAGGGACAGGGACGCCGGGCGGTGCGGGACGCAGGGAGGGTGGGAACTGGCACGCAAGGCACGAGACGTCAGTCTAAGGAGAGTAGCTGTGGATACAACAGCGCGAGGCTGCAGTGCAGAGGCGACATTTTTTTTTCGTTGCGAACCCGACCGGTTGTTTCTTGCAGCAAGGGAGGATGGCTGTGAAAAGGAATTACTGGCAGGGGACCGACCAAACATCAGCCAAATGGGTTATGGGAACCCTTTCAGCCAAACTGAGTATGCCGTCAAGAGTTTCTCGACATTGCCTTCAAAACTCAGTTTAATATCTCAGTTTAAAACCCCATCAAAAAAGTGACCGATTTCCTTTAAGCCATGACATTTTTACAAGCATTGAAGGATGGTTGTTGTTTTGGGTAATAACTTAAATACATGCTTCGAGTATATAATGCAATGCATTGATATCCAGACATGCTGATGTACAGCTCCATATAGAATGAGCGGGGCTTAAGAAAATGCTTGATGGTTATACCTGCATTCCACAATCGGCAGTGAACCGTGACCTTTTCTCACGGCTGCTGTCCGCGTGGAGGCAGTAGTGGCCGGGTGCCCTGTACTTGCCCCGCCACTGGTTACGCTGCACTTGCTGGTTACGGTGGCAGAAAAATGCTCAATGTTGGTCACGCCACTGGGCACAGTACGGCAGCTGAGAAGGCTGCAGTGTCGTTTACCGGCAATGGAGGAAGATAATTGAGCTCAATGTTGAGATAAGGGCTAAATATAGGTGTAATTACGAGTCTTCGACTTCTTGAAGCTGCATTCTCGCGTATATGTAATAGTGCGTTTTACGGGTCTCTTCAGCGATGTTGGTCGATGCAGAGGCTTCGCAAAGTTGTCATATAATTAGCAGAAGCGTGTCTCAACTCTCACCTTTCCATGGCAAGATGTTACCTTACCATGGTAAGGTGTTGTCACTGCATGCTGTTCGGTTGACTACTGGCTCTTCTCCTCCGGCAGGGCTGCTCGGCGCCTATTGTGGTAAAGTTCGCCGACACACAGAAGGAGAAGGATGCCAAGCGGATACAGGGCCTGGCCACCAACCTGTGGCCCACCTCCGGCGTCAACACGCCCACCCTCAACCCGCAGTACCTCGCGGTGAGTACCGGTCACGTGACACTTCAATGGCAGTACCGTGCGCTGTGGTGTCGCGTCACGTGACACTTGTCCCTCATATCTCGCCGTGGATTTGCGGGTAGGTGTAGAATGTAGATGTGTTGCCAGCACAGTTGGCAGCTCGCCTTCGACTCTTGATGTGGTGTGTCGTAAAAAGCTGTTTTCCGTTCAGCTGTCATCGAACAAAGACATACGGAACTCGATGACGGCCAAAAAAGTGAGCGTGAATTGTGAAAGGCAGCTGCATGGGATACCACTATTAATGCCGCGTCTTTCAAGAGGTGTCACCTGTGCTGTATGTCTCCACGTCATCTGCCAAACATGTATCTTGTTGACAAGGTGTATGTTTGGCAGATGACGCTGAGACATACAGCACAATGCACATTGAGCTTTATGATTTGTCCGGAAAGCGGTTATGGGTGTCTGTACCCCACACGATGGAATTTCCCCACGTCACCACAGTCACCTATGAACCCAGCGGTTCCCACGCCACCACAGACTCACAGTCACCTAACCCAGCGGTCCCCACGTCACCAGTCACCTAACCCAGCGGTCCCCACGTCATCGAAGTCGCCTAACCCTGCGGTCCCTACGTCACCACGTCACCAAGCCAATCTGCATCTCCCTCGGACCATCCCCGCTGCCACCGTCAGCCGCCGTAGAGGTGCC
Source organism: Semibalanus balanoides (assembly GCA_014673585.1). Lineage (NCBI taxonomy): Eukaryota > Metazoa > Arthropoda > Thecostraca > Balanomorpha > Balanidae > Semibalanus > Semibalanus balanoides. The sequence goes on from VOPJ01003833.1 coordinate 19,005, forward strand.
GTTCGGCAGCTACCACAGGAGGGTGTTCGACAGCTGGCCCGACATTCGCGCCATACCGAACTAATCGGACCATCATCAATCGCGGAGAGTGCCGGCAGCGGCCCGCCGTATCGCCGCCAATCTGTCAGGTGGGAATCGCCAGACAGGGATGGGACGGGATGGGGCGATGGGCAGCAGGGAACGGAACGGGAACGGAACGGGAACGGAACGGGAACGGAACGGGAACGGAACGGGAACGGGAACGGAACGGGGAACGGGAACGGAACGGGAACTTGGGAACGAACGGGAACGGGGAAAACGGGGGAACGGAACGGAAAACGGCAACGAAACGGAACGGAAACGAACGGAAACGAACGGAAAACGGACGGGAACGCGAACGGGACACGGAAGGAACGGAACGGGAACGAACGGGGAACGAACGGAACCGAACGAACGGAACGGGAACGGAACGGAACGCGAACGAACGAAACGGAACGGAACGGAAACGGAACGGAAACGGAACGGAAACGGAACGGAAACGGAACGGAAACGGAACGGAAACGGTACGGAAACGGAAACGGAACGGAAACGGAACGGAAACGGAACGGAAACGGAACGGAAACGGAACGGAAACGGAGATGGAGTCGAGACAAAACGGAAGTGGACGGCACGAAATGTGCTGAAACGTGCTGCCTCCCACTGGCCGCCTTCCTATCGCCCGCCTACTCGCGCCCGCCGCCCACTTCTTACTGCCGCCAAAAATAGCTGTCGCTAATCGCGACACCTGTCACCTGGCTATGCAGCGGGCACAGGAGGCCACCACCTGTCGCCTGGCGTCGCACCGCACCGCACCGCACCGCACCACTCGATCCCCGTCCTGCCACCTCCTAATGAGGCGACACTTCGGCACCTCCGGCGTGCCGAGAACGGTCCGGAGGTGACGTGCTGATGAGTTATCAGTGTCATCCGGCGAGTTATCACTACCGGCGAGCTGCTACGCCGCGCATGTTGTCACTCGTAATGAGTTATTACTGCGGGCGTGCTATCATTTCCGGGGGGTTATTTCTTCCAGCGAGATATCACTTTGACTAGTTATCACCTCCTACCAGTCCACTCTTCCTGCTTTTATCACTTCTGGCAAGGTATCACTTCCGGCAAGCTATCACCCCGTTGGGCTATCACCCCATCACCCTCCCCGCTCATAAATCTGCACCCCCAGGTCTGAGCGCCATCTCTGAGCGCCTCTCTGATGCGCCGTGATAACGTCGCTGGAAAATAAACAGCTCGCCGATATTACCTCTGACGATGTAAACAGGAGCCGGGGCTAGGGGGCGGCTGGGAGGCAGGCAGCGTGGGCCGGGCGGCCTGGAGAAGGACTGGCGCCACCTGGCGGCTGTTTACGCTCCGTCCGTGGGTAAGCGTCGTTTATTTGCGTGGCTGATGCCGGTCGCACAATGCGGCCGACCTGTGATGGCGGCTGATGTTTTGCCTGGCGCCGGGCAGTGTTCCTGCTGGGAGGCGGAAGCTAGGGTGAAGATGGGATCAGGGCGACGCAGAGTGGCTCACAACAGGGGCTACTCAGAGGCTTGTGTGGGGAGCACGGCCGAATCAGAGGTCGTCTTAAAATGGCTGACAACGGGGCCAGTCAGGAGTCAACTCAGTCAAGAGTGTGGGGAATATGACAGAATCGGTGTCTTTTCAGAGTGCCTCAGGCGCTGATACAGGATACATGTAGGGCTAGGGAGTAGGGACCTATCCAGTTACGAGTGTACAGAGGCCGACCCACTTCGGGCCTCGTGGTGAAGGGACAAATGGGCTCGATGCCACCTCCGAGTGGCCCGCAGAAGGCTGACCCATCACGAGCTCCCGCGTGTTGTTTCTCGCCCGTGTTGTATTGTTATCCCTGGGCACTCCAGAAGTGAGCACGGGCTCTCCTTCGTTTCTCGTTCTGTCTCCTTCAATTGGTGACGGGTTCTAGCAGAGCGATGTCGGCAGGTGGTACAAGGCGCGCCGCACTTAATCCTGCAGATCGGCCGCTGAGTCCCCCTCGTCTCGCCACCCGGCTCCCACTCCGGTTGAAGGCTTACAACTGACTAGCCGGCGCTATTCCTGTGATGCATGCAGCCACATTTGTAGCCAGTCGGCGACCGTGCTTGAAGAGACGACCGGGCGGCTTAGTTGGATGGCGATTATTGCGGCGGGTATCTGTATATGGCAGGCATTTAATTTATGGTGCAGTTTTACGAAGATGATGATGAAGAAGAATGGATGAAAAATAACGGAGAAGCCTCGACATGAAAACCACAACCATGCATTTTCACCGGAAGCAAGGAGACATTTCTCCACCCAACTTCACAGATTGTAACGACATTGCAAATTTAACTTGATTTGACACAACCGGACGCTTGGTTCTGCGAATTCCTCATCACATTGCCACGCATTCGGCACTGATGTGGCGGTCTGTCGCCGCCAACAACAGCAGGAACTGAGCAGGAGCTGAGCAGGAGCTGAGCAGGAGCTGAGCAGGAGCTGAGCAGGAGCGTCTGCAGAGGTGCATAGGAGCCAGCAGCTGCAGCTCACCCGCCTACGACCCGTGCCAGAGGCTCAGAGTGGTGCCGCACGGCGTCTGTCTCTAGAAATGTTATGTACACCACGCTAAGTGTTTGACCATTACATCTGAACAGCGCAATTTGTGAACAGAAACATTGTCCGGCGGGTCTAAATGGACCGGTCTCATGGATGTGCGTTCCAGTATTTTAGCGGAATCAAAGAAAATAGTTCACATTCGATTTTTTTTTTCAAACACGATTTGACTATATTTTGAAATACAGCTTATTTTCATAATGTCAAAAATAGCCATACATTACGCCGATTCAGGACAGAAGGACGTACATTATTAATTTTATCAAAACTATATGGCATATGCGTACTCTCCGCAACGTCAAATGTGGCTCAGCCAATCAGATATTCGAAAGTAGTGCGTAAGATTACTATAGCCTCTGCCCAGGTGTAGAAGGCCCACATTTTTGACATCTCTTATTATGGCCCACATTCCTTCGACAAAAAGTCAAATATATTCGGCTGGAGAGCCCTTTCAGCCCAGAAAACTTCCAGTTAAGGGTTTTTCAACACAGGCTACAAAACTGCTATCTCAGTTCAAAATCCGTGTTGAAGGTGAACTATTTCCTTTAATGAAGGTAGGTTAATGAATTCGTTGGGTGTGTTCTTCTTCGTGCAGGTCGTATTTGGCATTGGGGTCACCGTGCTGTCGCCCTGCACACTGCACAGCAATGACTTCCCTTGTTCCCATAACCCATTTGGCTGATGTTTGGTCGGTCCCCTGCCAGTAATTCCTTTTCACAGCCATCCTCCCTTGCTGCAAAAACAAACCGGTCGGGTCCGAAAAAAAAATGTCGCCTCTGCACTGCAGTCCCTGCGCTCTTCTATCCCACACGCGACTCCGCTTCTCAGCGGCCCTTTTACTGTCGGGGGTCCGAACTCGCCCCCCATTGAGTATTTCGCTTATCAGTTATTCATAACTCAAACCCCAGAACTTACCCCTTGCCCTGACTTTTCCATAAACATATTTCATTCGCATCAATGGCTGGTAACTTTTTCTACACCATTAGACGACCCATTAGGAGGGCGTCCATGATCGCCTTTTAGGTTGTGGCGTGTTCGGCCGCAGTTTTGACCATAATCTGCATGGCGTCTAGGCACTCGTGGAAGCGTATATTAAAGGACTTGTTAGCCATAAACAACATCGCATAGAAAATTGATTGTTCTTTCAGATGGCTATCTCGAAATTTCAATTTTTTCAATTTTGAAATCCGAAATGTTTGAAAAACTTCTTTGTTATACAAAATGATACAAGTTTTTTGTTTTCATGAGGTTTTGAAAAACCGGAACATATGTAAAAGAAAACATGCAAAATAATATGTTTTGAAAGTTTCAGGGTGATATCTTAATATTTGATGTCAGGAGTCACACTCTCAACCTTCACACAAACATATATGCGTGAAAAATGAAAAACAATGGTGTAACACAAAACATTCAAATACAATTATTTCGACAGTATCATTCATCTCAGGCCCTCTTGATAAACGAGATACAATTTTTAGGATGTGACCTTTTGAAAGGTCATTCAATGTACACGAACACCATTTTTATCAATAAAACTCGTGACACGAACAATATAGAGACTCGTAAATGGTCTCCCAAAACTTTGTCTTGTCAATACGCATTCTTTTATATCAGTTTGAACACTACTTATATCACCTTGACCTTGACCTTGAACCTTCCCGGGTCTCAAATTTTCGAATTGACCAAATTTGTATGATTCGAAACCGCGAATGACGAGAAGAAACACGATCATATCAAAATAACGTGCTCTACTATGTTTTAGAATAAAACGTTATTAACGAACAAACTTTTGCCTAAAAAAGGTTTTTTAACATTTTATGACCTCTACAGCGCGCAAACCGTTGAACCTGAGTCCAATTCTGATCATATATGCGAAAGACAATTTGAGAGACAACTGCTTTCCAGCCTTTCTTCGGATTCCTCCTAACTGCCATAGTTTCCGAGGATAATGGCAATGTTTCTGAAAATATCATCTTTTAGACATATATTTATTATATGACGTCATTCTACTTGAAGATCAAGAACCAAGTCACCAAAATTTCACAAAAAATAGTTCATTTGTGACCCTAACTACATACTAAGTTTCATGTCTTCGTAGCTTTTATATGCAGCGAATCTGAAGGGGCCGAATGACCCCCCCACAGATCGGTATTGTATAACTTTCATCCCTCCAGAATAGAGGTAGACTGAGCATCTCGTGCCTTGCGTCCAGTTCCCACCCGCCCTCGCGTCCCGGCACCGCCCGCGTCCCTTTCCCTCTCCATATCCCAATGGTGCGAGTCCTTCGGCCCGACCCCCAATGTCCACTAGCTCTGCGCTGCGAATTCCCATACATTATTACGTTCGTGAAATGAGTCCTCGCAGAGCTTACCGCACTGGACTGATGATAGCCTGGGGGCTAACGCACGGGGCTATGATGGCCCTTGGGGGCTGACGGCCCTGGACTGATGATGAACTTAGTGGCTAACGGCGCTGATCGTTGTACGCCGCTCTGGACTAACTCACTGCGCGGACTGATGTTATCTCTAGGGCTGACTTACGGCTCTGACTAATTCCGGGGTACCTTTCCTCGAGCTTACAATCAGCCCTTGGCAGCTGCCGCCACCGGCCGCTGATATGCGTTGGTCATGATGGTCACGGGAATGCTTAGACGCGACTAGTGATGCACGCAGCTGTGTGCGACGAAAGCGTGTGGACGATAACCTATGTGCTCTCGTCAAACTCCGTTTGGTGTTTGCGGTTGTTCTTGCCCAGCAGGGAGAGGAATGACTGTGGAAAGAAAATAACCGGACCGGCCAACATCAGCCAAAAGGATAAGAAGGCATTGCTGTCATGTCAGACGCAGCACGCGCCCCAATACCTTAATGTCGCTGTACACAACTATGATTTCATTCACTCTTCGGCGTTGACAGTTAATACATTTACATGATTCTGTCAGGAACATAGTGGGGGGGGGGCTTTTCCCAATTTAACAGATATGTGATACGACACCCGTCTCGCCTGCTGTGCATTGTGAGGTATATCCCATCTCGCTCCCTTGACAGTTGCAGTTGTCTTACAGCCTGTAAAAATAGCGTCCACGTGTGACGAGTCTGGTCTGCCAGCCACCCCGCCCCCGCCCCCACCCCCGCCCCCGCCCTGGCCAGCCGGCCGTCACCGCCGCCGGTGGCGGGTCTTCCTAATTAATGAGCACTGTTGGCGTGAGCGTTCAGACTTTTGGCGCTGGTCCCTGCCAGATGTCTCCTCCACTATCGACCGAGCTGGCGCGTAACCTCTGCCGACGCCGCCGCCGAGTGGGCTGACCTGCAGCAGCTCTGACCTCCTGCTGTTACATCTGTTACAGCTACTGCAGCAGCTCAGCACGGGCAGTAACCTGGCGGCTGGTCTGACCATCCCATGCTGTTACAGTTCTTGTTTATCTATTTGCGGCTACGAGCTAGTCGTAGCTGCAAACACGCGGCAGATAAACTCTGGCGCTGGTCTGACTCCCTGCTGGTACGAAGAGTATCGTTACAGCTACTTAGCAGGACTAGCTCCAGCACGGGTCACAACACTGGCGCTGGGTCCTGGACCTTTCTGCTGTTACAACCTCGTCTGTTACAGCTACGCCTATGACCTCCTGTCTGTATCATCTCGTTACTAGTTACTTGGCATACAAGTCCAGTCACATACGGGACAGTAACCTGGCTGCTGGATCTGACCTCACCACTGTCTTGTTATACAATCAGTACAATTGCTCAACTTGCAAGCAGCTCAGGCACGTTTAAGCAGCAACCTGGCGCTGGTCTGACCTCCTGCTGTTACATCTGTTACAGCTACTGCAGCAGCTCAGCACGGGCAGTAACCTGGCGCTGGCGCCCATGGGTGGTCTCGGAGGCCTCTCCACATCTCCGCTGCTCTCGTCGGGGCTTTCAAACGGTCATGGTAGGTAACAGGAGAGGAGAGCAGGAGGTGCACTGTTCAGTGTTCACAGTAGTTTACAGGAAGTCCTCACGGTCCCGGAGAAACGCTGTCTCTGATACAGTCTAAGCGGACTGAGCTATGTGCAGTTCGAACGGATAGAGCCGGCGGCCTTTCGACAGGCGTCTTCTTGGGAGGGGTGATAGATCAGCTACTGACAGACGCGCGGCGGTCACACTCCGTGATCCCAATGTGAGTTCCTCTCTCGGCTGTGACACGTCCGGTCGCGTTATCATGTGACGGTGTCACCGATGTGTCATCTGTGTCACCGTGGGTCATCCGTGTCACCGTGGGTCATCCGTGTCACCGGGGTGTCACCCCACGTGAGGCACAGCATATACCATAACGAGCTATAGTAGCGCTACGGTCGGCCACACTCCCATCGTCAACTCTCTCACTTTTGTTTTCCATGCCTTCTGTAAACAATACCAGCACAGGCCACATACAAGCGCCATTGTCAGTCACGAGAGCCGAGAGCGTCCAGCATTATCGCGTGCTGCATTGTAGCGCCAGTGTCGGTCACGAGAGCGGAGAACACAGGTGTTAATTTGTCCCAAATTCCCTTTCTCATTCATTCCATAGCTGCGCGGTGGGACGAAGGGCTGAAACGACTTTTCCTAAAAACAGCAATACCGCAGAATCCAGTTTTAAACAGTTTTTCCGTGCAATCCAAACGTAAGACTTTTTTAAGGAAAATATTGACCTTTTGATCTATTTTCTGCATAAGCTCATGCAAGATGTATGGCATTAAGTTGATTGAGTCTGAATTCATAGCTAAATGGGATCACTACTTTTCGTTCTCTAAAAATGTTTTTAGGCACATTTACAAAACAAGTACCTACATCTATTTATTTTGAAGTTCATGATCGTTGGTTTTCCTCCATTATTGGAAGCGCGACATATCTGGCGCCTTTGTTTCAATCTGTCCAACGTTGAACAACTTTCGATGAACCACCTCTAAACAAATCGCATACACTGAATACGTCGTCGTTAGGGGCCAAGTAAATCCGCCGAATACGTCACGGTTTTATGAAATGTTTATGGGAAAATGGTTCAGATAAATGTTGCATGTGTGCTTTTTGAGTGTATTGAATACATGCATGTTAAAAATTAAGGTGAAAAATGGCGGTTTATTTGTAAAGAAAAGTTGAGAACACTAAATAGTTAGGTCGCCGTCCGGAACCAAACTTAACTGCGATTTCAATGTACTTTTGTCGAAGGCTTGTTAATTGTTTATAAAGTTTGGTGCATATTCGGCAAAAGAATAGCAAAAGCAAGTAACAGTCATAATACCATCATGATAATATACTATTAATAGCAATGCAATGAGGTGATGGCTAGTTTTAGCTCGGACAGGGAATTCGTTACCGAGTACTTGCCGAGTACCGACCGTTACAAGCGTGGAACGCTTATCAACCAACACTTGAAATTAATTCGGCTAGGGACATTTTTATGTAAAATGTGATTGGATTTTCTTGTAGGCTGAGTGTTCTTCTCATTTAAAGTGCTAACATCATCTTTGTGTGAAAAGGTAATGATTTCCCTTTAAAAGGAAATACTCACCTTTATTTTGTTAACAATTTGTTATGCTTCCATTATGCCTCTGTGGTTTAACAATGATGTTGTTTAAATTTAAGAACTAAATATAATTATTCCCTGATCTAAAGTTATAAGTTTGGAAATATAATAAAAACGGGTACCTAGCTGTGCTTCATGAAGGTCACTGACAACGTCGTCCTTCCCTACGTCCAATATGTAAACAAGTACCATAGAGCTATAAATAAAGTATGTGCGCCAAAAAGCATGTCACTAAATTCAGCCGGCCAACAGGAATTGCGCGATTGGGTGGTGAGGTCAGGACCCAGGGGCGGATCCAAGGGTGGGGCCAATCCGGCCATGCCCCCCCCCCCCAAAGCGAAAAAGTGCGTGGACTTAACAATTAAGTCTTTTGAGGCGCGAGCCCCACCCCAAGAGAATAGTCAGTGAGAATAGAGCCCACCGTAAATGAACTTAACGTATATCAGCCGTTAGGGATTAACTATTTCTTATTAACATGAGGTGAGGTTCTGGAGCTTGTGGCGAGGTAACCATAAGCGTAGACAATTAACAGAAAAAAAAAATCGTTTAATAGCCAAGCTCAATAACTTTTGATGAAAGAGACGCAGATCAAATAAGACTACAAGCAGCGTGAAACTTTGTTACTGAATCTACTTAATACAAAACTGGAAAATTTGCGCGCCGGCTTCGGCGGGCATCACCAAGTTTCGTAATTGCTACACAAATAAGGAAAATCACAAATAATTTAATTAAGTGTATGGCAGAGGCCTCTCCTTGACGGCTAACTTATTCTGGCCCCAGGCCACTTCATACAATATTAACCCTCGCTTCACCGTTTCCACCTTCGCCGTACAGGGGGGTTTTTGGGCCTGCTGTGACGAGGATTCCCTGGGTTAATAAACTTTCAAAACCAAGCACCATATGAGCAACGCGGTAAGAAAACCAGCATGTTGCTGTCATCGTGAGGAAATCTAAGGTATGCATTTTTTTAGGTTTCAGGTCATTGGGTGAACTTCCAGGTCAAGTGAATGACCTCGACCTGATCACGTCAAGAATAGCGTTTTTTTCTCCGTCAGAAAACCTCATAATCATAAATTGATAAATCTAGATAAAAGCTTGATTCTAGACCAGTTTTGTCTCAGAAATACAGAAAATGTATTTTGTGTTGGTATCTGGTCAAAATAAGTCCAAAAAGGATTAAAACATGACGTCATGAGTTCTATCAACTAGGGAGCCACAAGTGTAGAAAATCACAGAACAGTTAATTACAAGTAATATTGCTTTGAAAAATCTGATTGAGGGGCATTTAGCTACAGTTTGTGTAGTTCGTCTCACTTTTCTTCGGATTTTTCAAAATCTTTGACATGTATGCAAATTTTATAGATGATTTCCGCGACCATGTTTCAGTTATTATGGGTAAAGACACGTCAAAATATCGGAATCCGAGTCTGGCCTTTCTTCGACCGATTCAAAAATGCATTTTCGAAGTCTTAGTCCACTTACTTGTTTAGCAATTTGCTGCAAAACCGATTATTTCTTACATTTTTAGAGTATAGATTGACCGAGGACTTTCCACAACTATAATCGCCCTCACTAATACACGTCCATAAGTTCATACCACAAATGGAGCGGTAACAGATCTCAGTAAATTTTGCAGCATAACGAATAATTGCATTGTCAACATCAGCTAGTGAATATTTTCCAAGCACACCATGCTCGCGCGGCATCGATAAGAAAGGAGGATTTCAGAAAAACATCAGGGAGGCCTGTCAGTCCCCCTGAGGCCACGTTAAAAGAAAATTTCCAAGGCTGACTACGGAATTAAGCCCATGCCTGCTGATTAATCCGAAAAAGTGCGGTACGCACGGAACGATAGTGACGCGAAAGTTCGGCCCCCTAAAACCTAGAGAGAGTACCTAACATCACCACACCAAATGCGTGTATTTATAAGACTATGGAAAAAATACATTAAAAATGTTCAAAGGCATGAACCGCAGACAAAACGGATATACGTTTTCGTCGCACATTCAGCCGACCCCATCAATAATATCGGTGAGCCTGCGAGTTGGTATGAGATAAACGTTATTATTAATTACCTACGTGTGTATATGCTATGGAAAAGATGTTCTGAGTGTTTCAAAGTGATTTTTCCACGATTTTTTACCCCTAAAACGATTTTTTTTTCTGATTTTCCCGTTTTTTTCGAGAAAAAAAATCGGAAAAAATCGCATTTTTTAATCTCTAATGCCAAATAAGGTGAAAAATCCAAATCCGTGGAGAAAAAAAAATGGGATACCTTTTTGCCGGAAAAAGTTGGCCCCCCCAAACCGAGGGGCTGGATCCGTCCCTGTGACAGGACCAGTGCAACAAACTCTGCTTGGTGCGGGTCCTGACTTCGGAAAGCCATCCATACAAAACATTTGGACTACATTTATTTTAAAAACGTCCCTGATTGGTCAATGCATCAAATCGCCGACACTAAATAGGTCGCCGTCCAAGCGCGTCGATGAGCTTCTGATGTAATTGCCAGTTTGTGTTATTGTTTGTTCATTTTTGGGGAAAAATTGTTATTTTTCATGATTGTATTAAAGACTCAAGCATAGTGTTATAAACAGCCAGAGACAAAACTATACAAAACTCCTTATAATGTTCAAAATAAATGAAGCAATTTTCAAAAATTGAGGGTCGCAACCACGTGACTAACTGGGCCGCCGTAGAAGCACATCGGTTTACTGCTAATTTGGTTACCTTTTGTATTCAATCGCTATTGATTGTAGAGGATTGGCTGGCATATAATCACAACAAGCAGAACACAGAATATATTTTCCACTCCATTGCGTAAAAAACAATACGGGAGAAGTCCGCAGCTCGAAGAGGACCAAAAGAACTTGCAAGTACCGGTCATTAAAAGTGTGGAACGCTTATCAACTTTAACCTGAAATAGCTTTCGGTATGACAGTTTGGATGCAAAATGTGATGAATTTAAAATGTATTTTGGTTTCGCTTATCGATTTCATGTCATAACTCCATTTTTATGGGGAAAGGTGAATAATTATTTCCCTTTAAAAGAAAAGTCAGTTTTGTCTTAACAACAAGTTCCACTTTAGGCTTGTCTTCAGCGATGCGCTGCTTCACTCCAGGGCGTCTTCCCCATCCAACCCTGCACGTCCAACTCGATCCCTCTGGCGCCTGCGTCTGACTCTGGCCCCACTCGATCCACCTCTGGCTGCGAGTCTGAAACTCCTCGGCCCGCTCTACGGAATCACCTCTGGCTGCTGTAGTTTGACTCGGGGCCGCGCCCTCGATTCAGCCCTCTGGCTGCTGCGTCTGACTCTGGGCTCCTGGCCGCTCGATCAACCTCTGCTGTTGCGGATCTCGACTCTGGCGCTCCTCGATCCCTCGGCTGCTGAGTCTGAACTACTGGCCCGCTCATCGAGATCACCTCTGCTAGCATGATCGACTTCTGCCCGCTCCCGATCCCCTCTGCTGTTGCGTCTGACTCTGGCCCGCCTCATCACCTCTGCTGCCTGAGTCTGACTCTGGCCCGCTCCTCGATTCTCCTCTAGCTCTGAGTCCTGACATGTGCCCGCCCTCGGATCACCTCTGTGCTTTTTGTGAACGTACTAGACTCTGGCCCGCTCTCGTCCGAACTCTGGAGCTTGTTGTCGTCTGACTCTGGGCCCGTCCTTCTGATCCCTCTGGCTAGCTGGAGCTACTCTGGCCCGCTCCTCGATCCCCTCTGGACCTGCTTGATGTTCTGAGCTCCTGGATCTCTCCAGCGATCACCTCTGGCTGCTGCGTTGACTCTGGCGCGCTCCTCGATTCCCCTCTGGCCTGCTGAAGTCGACTCTGGCCCGCTCCTCGATCCCCTCTGGCTGTTGCGTCTGACTCTGGCCCGCTCCTCGATCACCTCTGGCTGTTGCGTCTGACTCTGGCCCGCTCCACCGGTGACCCTGTGACCTGTTGAGTGGCTCGTTAGCTGACAGACGATTTGTCAGCCATTGGTCACCACTTAGCCATCCCCTCCCCCCGAATGACATCTCTACCCACAGACAGACAGACGATTTGTCACCGCCACTTAGCCATCCCCTCCCCCCGAATGACATCTCTACCCCGTCAATTTGCTGGCGCTGTCCCAAAGCTGCACCCCGTCCCAGCGGGCTGTCACTTCACACACCGAAGATAGTTCCGGTACCGACCACCAGGCGTCCTCCGTCTGCACTACGCGGATCCAGGGGGCCAAAGCAGCCATGCCCTCAAAACGTCTGAAATCGGAGCGAAATGGCACATATACTGATATATCAAAATATACGCAATTTTCACTCAGGAAAGTTTGTTTTAAATCAGCTATCGATGCATAAGGAAGCGAAATCCGATGAGTTGTCGTTGTCATACTTGTGTAATACTGTAATGTTCGTCTGTCCGACTCCCGAGGACGCTCACTCCTACTCTCCCCCAGGGGGTCAGAAGAGACAGGGTGCACACACTCCTACACTCCCCCAGGGGGTGAGTAGAGACAGAGTGCACACACTCCTACACTCCCCCAAGGTGTCAGTAGAGACAGGGTGCACACACTTCTACACTCCCCCAGGGGGTCAGTAGAGAAAGAGTGCACACACTCCTACACTCCCCAGGGGAGTCAGTAGAGACAGGGTGCACCACACACTCCTACACTCCCCCAGGGGAGTCAGTAGAGACAGAGTGCACACACTCCTACACTCCCTCAGGGGGAGTCAGTAGAGACAGAGTATCGCCGGGGTACCTCTATTCGTCCAGCTCTTGAGAGAAGTCCCTGTACTCCCGCGGAGGGCACTCAGCAGAAATTTGGCCAGGCACCCCATTAGCCCAGTTCCTGAGGTAAATACTTCACACTCCCTCGAGGGCACTTAACCCTAGCTCCTGAAAACACACTCGACTCACTCCTCTCGGGGGACACTCAGCAGTCCGTCGCCCCGCCGCTGCCGGTGGCTGTCAGGCAGCACACCACACACGTGTGGCTCTGAGCCGTCGTCCATCGCGTGGCTGCTGGCCCGGGGCGGCCAGGGCAGCCATTGGTCTCCTCTCCAGTGGCCTGGCAGACGGCTTAGTGCACCATCTCTTACTGTGACGGACGGCCGCGCCGCGGTGGGTCGGCTGTCACGGCTGCTGCAGCTGAGGACAGAGCACACCTGGCGGCCGCGAGTGGTGGCGTCTCCCACTCGTATCAGATGCCCGAAGCTCCGGCAACTGCACTTGAAAAACAGCCTCGGCCAGAGCGCTATAGAAAAAGCCACCGTCACGGGCTTAAAGGAAATAGTTCACCTTGGATTGTTTTTGCAATCACAATTTGATTATATTTTCAAATACAACTTCTTTTCATAATGTCAAAGATAGCCATACATCACGCCGATTCTGGACAGAAGGACGTAAATTACTCATTTCATCAAAACTATATGCGTACTCTTCGTAACGTCAAATGTGGCTCAGCCAATCAGATTCGAATGTATAGTCGCGTAAGATTACTGTACAACCTCTGCCCAGGTGTGTGAGGCCCACATTCTTGACATTCCTTATTTATGGCCCATATTCCTTCGACATAAAAGTCAAATATATTCGGCTCGAGAGCTTTAGCCCAGAAAACTTGGCAGTTAGGGTTTTTCAACACTGGCTACAAAACTGCTATCTCAGTTCAAAACCCATGTTGAAGGTGAACTATTTCCTTTAATTTCGCACGCGTCTTCAACTCTGCCGAACTGATCTTAATTTAACATCCCAAATACGGCTTAGCATCATTATTTAGCTCATCTCATTTCGTTCAGTTGAGAGTTAGTACCGTTCAGTTGAGAGTTAGTACCGTTCAGTTGAGAGAGTTAGTACCAACTGAAGGGACGATGGGCCGCGGCTGACTGGAAGTGAGCCAGATCAGCACGGATAAGTCGTTCATCAGACGCCTTGGTGATATATGCGCTGTGATGATAGGCTGTCCGGCTGTCGAGTGCCGCACCTGTTGGCGCCGCACCCTCCCGACAGCCGATTTTAATCCCAATATCCGCCGCTAGATTGCCTCCAGGCCGTCCAAGTCGGGCATCAACCCAGCTCCAGCCAAGCGAGTCTCAGATCCTTGAGTCAGCCCGGGTCTCAGCCCGTTTCCAACCGCCCTCAGCCCGTCCCCATTCCATCACTCAGCCCGCCCCTCAGCCCATCCCCATTCCATCACTCAGCCCGCCCCTCAGCCCATCCCCATTCCGTCTCCAGTCGTCCCCATCGACGGCTCTCAGCAGCTGCTGGCCGCCACTCGGCCGGCTGACGTCATGTGACGTTGTTTTACATCACCTGACGTGGTGTGACTCCATGCACCTTCCACTGGTAGTTCGGCGGAGGCGTTGATTCCTGACTGCCTCGTTGGCGGGTCGTTCGGTGCTGATCGCCCATGTTGGGCAGCCGTGGGTGGCCGGCAGAGGGAGCGGTGACACGGGCGGCGGAGGCAGAGGCAGAGGCAGAGGCAGAGGCAGAGGCAGAGGCAGAGGCAGAGGCAGAGGCAAGGCAGAGGCAGATGCAGATGCAGAGGCAGAGGCAGAGGCAGAGCGCAGAGGCAGGAGGCAGAGGCAGCAGGCAGCAGGCAGAGGCAAGCAAGGCAGAGGCAGAGGCAGAGGCAGAAGGCAGAGGCAGAGGCAGAGGCAGAGGCAGAGGCAGAGGCAGAGGCAGAGGCAGAGGCAGAGGCGGAGGCAGATGCGAGGGTTTTGGCGAGAGTGGGGGCGGGGCGATGCGACTATCGGACCAGCAGTGGACTATTGACTCACCGTTAAAACTTGGGCACTGGGTACCTTTGGGAGTTATTCCCTTAAGAAGCACCTGCTGTCTCCCAGGCCCCAGCTAGCGATTAGCTCGCAGTTAACACAGACGGGTGTCCATAAAAACGTGATGTTTATGTGCCCCGTCGTTTGGCATTGTTTGTCTGTCACCAGTCGTTAAGAACAGTCTATTCGAAGCACGGCTAGTGCCTCGTGAAATCGTTTAATGATTGTTGATTGATTGTTGTATTACACAATGGCTGTCCTGGATGATTGTTGGCTTAAAAGACCTGATTGTGCTCAATGAGTCTTCACTTTTTTTGCGTGACAGTGTGCTTCGGCTTCGGTGTCCACACATTTTCCCTCGATATTAAAGTGTAAAACGTATAGGTTATAGTGTACGTAGCAGCACTACACACTTTAATTGCAAAACAGTCGTCTTTCCGCGGAATATTGGACCGCTTCCCACTCGCCACGTCACTGCGGTTGCCTAGCCGTCACTTCACTGCGTCACTCGGAACAATCTTCAGCTGTGGAGAGAAGGAGACAAGGCGCCACTCCACCCCACCCCACCTACGATCTGCGTGTTGACTCCACCTATAGTATTGTTGACCGACTCATCGTGGTACATTTCAGGTCTGCAGAGTTTGACTGGTCTGCCTGGCTCGGGTCACATGACCCTGGGTCACAGCAGCGGTGGCTCGGCCGCTGACCTCTCCAGCTCGAGTCTTCAGTCTCTGATGGGCGGCCTACAGGGCTCGGTACCGAGTAAGTCCCCCTATCCACCCCTGCTCCACCGTTCTCCATCTCCTCTCAGCTTCTGTTGCACGATGTATCGGTAAGCTGGGGCTCCTCCAGTGGCCCACAGTCCCGGCGGTGCTCGGGACCGGTGTGTGTGTGTGTGTGTGTGTGTGTGTGTGTGTGTGTGTGTGTGTGTGTGTGTGTGTGTGTGGCGGGCTCCGTTGACGCCCTGTGCTGTCTCCGCGTTGCTTTTTGTCCCTGGTGTGCGTGTGTGTGCGTGTGTGTGTGCTGTGCTGCGCTCAGTTTGTTCTGGGCTGTGTGCGTGTCACCGGCAGCTGGTCGCAGCTGGTTATGTTATTATTTACGGTTGGCAGAATACTCACGAGCGTCAGACGACGCGGACACACACACACGCACGCACGCCCACACGCACACGCCCACACGCACACGCACATACACACGCACACACGTACACACGCACACACACACGCTCGCACGCACACACACGCACACGCACACGCACACGCACACGCACACGCACACGCACACGCACACGCACACGCACAAGCGCACACGCACACACGTACACACACACATTGTGAACACTATACATGCCATTCAAAATATTACACATTAAACATTTAAACACAAATAGTTTAATTGCGCTTTATTTTATACTCCTCTGGCCTTAGTTTTCTTCTTTTAGTCACTTATATGTATTGTTACGAGTGGTTTATTGTGTCTAATATTGTTCTCTTGACACATTATAATGGTTTATTATTCGCAATTGGGCTAAAGATACCTACACCGCTATATTTTTTGTGTATATGAATTATGAACACCATTAATTTTAACTCTGGCGAAAATTCATGAAGCTTCACTAACACTTAATTCAGCATAGAGCTCTTATTATTTATCGCTGCTTATCTCGACTTACTATTTATGTCGGCTATTATGATATTATATAGTTAATAGTTTATAGTTGATAAGGCCATGCACAACTCGATAGTTGACCACTGAAAGCCACATAACTTATTCCGCGTTGCCATTATTTCTGTTCCAGCGTAGACTATAGTGGCGTGTGTTGGTCGGCTGCTTTTGCTCCTACTGTCAGTTAATATCTTCGTATCCCTGTAGCATGAGCTTTCTGTATACATCATCGGCAATGTGTTCGTGTCCTTGACTGGCGTATGCTCCGTTTGGTCGAAGCTTCTGGTGCATGCTGGATAGTGTTTCGTAACTCATCGTATCCGGACCGGGCGGCTCGCGTCATCCCACAGACCTCTGTGTGTGTGTGTGTTTGTGTGCGTGTGTGTGTGTGTGTGTGTGTGTGTGTGTGTGTGTGTGTGTGACCTCTGGTGACCTGTCGCCTGACCTCACGTGTTCTTCGTTTGTAGATTTGACTACCGTCAGCCTGGCTTCTCTGGCAGCTATGAACTCTAACAGTTTAGGCCTCCACGGTCTGCCGTGTGGTAGGTAGAGCGAACAGGGCTGCTCTCTCTCTCTCTCTCTGTCTATCTATCTCTCTCTCTCTCTCTCTCAGCCGCTTTGTGTGGGCTCTCCGCCTGGTTCGGGTTCTAATCAGCTGCAATTATTGGCCTAATAGAGGCAGTAGTTACGCCACCTTCTTACTGTGTAGTTCATGCGTCAACGGCAACCTCGTTAAGCGTCACGAACGTTAGCATCACTGACGTCAGTGACCTTAGTGACGTAAATGGTTTCCACGCAGGCACACTTGCTCAGCTGACAGTGTTAAGTAGATTTGTGCATTTGTTTTCATATTATTATTTGCACGGTTCGGTACAGTTCCGACAGTTTTCAACAGAGACCGTAATATCTAAGTGAATCAAATTATATAATTTTGTTAATGGCAAATATTCACATTTAGATTGTTTCATCTCCATTTTGTCTATGACACATCATGTGCTTATGGGATCAAATTGATATGCCTTAAACACAGATAACATGATACTTGGATTCGACACTAAATTTCCGGCCTCTTATTGCTAAGCACAGCAGTGAATGACGGTGCTGGACTCGCATTTGCACGAGCCGAGACAACAAGTGTATCAGCTTAACAGCTCCGTTTAAAATTTCGGCTCTGTAATAAGAGGTCGAAAATTGAGTGTCCAATCCAGGTATCATGTTATCTGTGCCTTAACTTAAAAGTGAAATAACAACTGTTTTCACTTCATTTTTTTAATTAAAAAAATATGTCGACAACCAGTACGATCCATCACTATCTCTGGTTTGAATGTTGATTTGTAAACACGTCATAGGGTCAGAAATAAGGTAGGTAAGTGCGCCTAGAAGCGGGACAACGTCCCTGATTGGACAATGAAACAAATTGCCGACACTGAATAGGTATTCATCCGGGGCCAAGTTAATCCGCCGAATGCATCACGTTTTTTGTAACGTGTATTTATTTATCTTCAATATGGAAAATCATTATCATCAGTTATGGGAAAACGGTTAAAAAAATGATTAATGCTTGTATTGTAAAGCTGAATGCATGTTTGTTATAGACTAATGTGACAAACATCCAATTAACTTTATAAAAAAAGTCGAGAACACTTAATAAGTCACCGTCCGGGGCCAAGCTAAACCGCAAATTTCAATTCACTTTTATCAAATGTTTCTTGATTGTTCATCGAAGTTGGATACATATGCGCAAAATTTAGAGCGCAGCAAACATGATGTACAGTAAACACAAAACAGTGCAGTAAACATGATGACAAAAAGGAATGCGTAGGCTGGCTAATTTTAGCTCGGACAGTGAATTCATTGTCAAGTAATGGTGTCGATCTGTGACCAAAATGACCAAAAAGTGTCCAAACTGTATAAGCCTGACCGACCGATTACACCAAAAAAATGCGTTGCCGCCTGCATCCTCTGGACGTCCTCGGGACAAGACGAGGACACAGACACAGGACGTTTTGGGACACTTTTCGTTAATTTTGGTCATAAATCAACACCATTATTGCCAAGTACTTGTGAGTACCTACCGACCGTTGTAACTCGTGGATCGCTTATTAACTTTAACTTACAATATCTTTCGGTAGGAATGTTTTTATGCAAGATGTGATAAATTTACAATATATTTTAGTCTCGTCTGTCGATTTCAAGTAAAAAAAACATTTGTGTGATACAAAAATCCTTCAATTGCGCGGTTGCATTACTCGAATTACAAGGCACCCCATGACTTTATCATGAAATAAAAAACAAAATATTATTACACAAAGTAATATTTAAAACTGTTTTAATTACGCTTTCGAGTTGTTTAGTGATATTTTAAGTCATGCACAATATTTGGAGCCGTTACTCTATTTAATGCCTCGCGAATGTGAAAGAGAATCCTAACGAGACATATGCACGTTTCCTAAAATAACACATCCTGCATGTCGTTTGGCAATATATGTTTCATCAAAAAACCTAGCAACACATGTCCCTTTCCCATCATATAATATATATATATCTATGTAAGTATATTTAGTATATATATATATTACTATATAAATAGTATATAATAATGTCATATATCAATGAATAATTTGGATTCATTATCATTCAAATCAGATGTCACAATTAAAAGTATAACATTCTGAGTGAAAACTTTCAAGAGTGAAAACTTTGCCTGAAGGGACAGTCGTGAACTGTGAAACATCGTATGAAGAATATACATTGTAACTGATCTAATCATCTAAGGCTCTTCTGTACTTCATGTTCTGAATTATGAACACCACAATACGAATTGTGTTACATAATTCGGTGGCCAGCTCTTTATCCCCAGCTGACCTGCCCCCGCCCCGTACTGACAAACCTGTGGGCCCGGCAGGCACGCTGGCCCAGTCCAGCCCCGTCTCTTCCCTCCCGGTGACGTCACTCGGGCTCGGAGCCGGTTCTATGACGTCACTGAACGGCTTGGGCGCCAGCCCCGGGCTGGAATCACTCGGCAGCTTCTCAGCGCTCCAGCAGTATACAGGTACATAGCAGTGGCTTAGAGGGTGTAGACAGTTGGGTCCAGATTGTATGGTGTCACCTGAGTTGTGATTGAAGCAGGTATTAACGTCGTCTTTTTAAGGCATTCAACGTTCGTTGAGGTATTTAAAGCAATTAAAATGTAATGCATTGCCATTCAATGCATCTTAAAGGACACTGTTCACCTTATCAGTGCTTAATACATACCGTACCGCAAGCGGGCATAGAGCTCCAAACGCTGATTGGCTGATTTGTTGACGTTACATCCGGGGCTTTTGATACACTCTCTGGCACGTAGTCTCCGATAACGACGCTTCGCTAATATCCGCTCAGCCGCCTGCGTGGCGCGGGGGCCCCTAGTCAGAGACTGTATAGGCGGCAGGCGTAGCCAGTCAGGTCAGGTCTAGCCACTGGTGGTGTATGACGTCACGAGTCATACAAAGAGAAACTTACTTTTTCTCCACTATGGTCGGAACCAAAGTCATATTCGTATTTTTGTTTTTAGCTCAATATTTAATGCCAAAGTATCAAGTAACCTGTCAAGGAAATATTGCTCCGTGTCCCTTAAATGGGCAACAAATCAGCCAATCAGCGATAGGGGTCACGATGCATACTTGTGGGACGGTATATATTAAACGCTGACCTGGGAAACGGTTCCCTTTAAAGCATTCGCAGTTCTTGGTTAGGATTAGGCAACCTTCCTGGAATGCAGAAATGCGTTACTTTATGTGTCTGTGTTATTGAGCATTTGCCACGTTGCTCGGTTCTTTCCAATATCCAAAGGCTATCTGCTCCTTATGCTCATATTAAGTATAAATATATAATGAAAACATCAAATACCAACGTACATTTTTGACTGTGAGCCTTCTTCAGTGGGCCTTCTTACGTGTTATTTAAGTGGATCTAACATTTTCTACTTCAAGGAAATAGTCATCTTCAACGTGGGTTTTGAACTGAGATAGCAGTTTTGTAGCCCGTGTTGAAAAACCCTTTACTGCAAGTTTTCTGGGCTGAAAAAGCTTTCCAGCCGAATATATTTGACTTTTTGTCGAAGGAATGCGGGCCATAAATAAAGAATGTCAAGAATGTGGGCCTTAAATAAAACCTGGGCAGAGGCTATACAGTAATCCTGCGCGACTACTTTCGAATCTGATTGGCTGAGCCATTCGATTATTTCGTTTGACGTTGCAGAGAGTACGTATATAGTTTTAATGCAAATTAATAATGTACGTTCTTCTGTCCTGAATCGGTGCGATGTTTGGCTATTTTTGACAATATGAAAAGAAATTGTATTTCAAAATATAATCAAATCATGTTTGAAAAAAAATGCAAGGTGAACTATTTCCTTTAACCCTATTCCCTGCGGGGGCAGATTCTGCCCCCGTAGTTTTTCGCCTGCTGCTTTTCAACCGTTAGGCCTAGCATCTTGAAGCTTTGTGAATTTTCCTAGAATTGAATGGCGCGTGTTGTTTCAAAATTAAAAACGGCTCAGCAGAGGCGGCTCCAAGCTCATGTTTTTGGGAGGGCGTTACGAACGCGGTTGTGCGGCGCATACTTCCTTCGTAGTTTGCGGTGTAATACATACGTCAAGAAAAATGGCACTGCTATATACATCATAAATACTTGGATTATACATATTTCGGGACAGAAGCGCACTCAGATACATACAATGGGAGGCGATATCCTTCGTCAAGTTAGGCCCAACTTCAAATTAGTAAGATGATAAAAGGCGTTCCGCACGATGTTTACCGGGATTCGCCTACTACATGTAACAACTTATAGCGAAAAAAACACACATGTGACGTTCCTTTCGTCCGAAACAATCACGAACAGCACACATTTGTTATCAGAAAATCCCCCCCATTTTTCATGGCCGCAATGACAAACCACATGGCTGCAATGACCTTTCCAAAAACACAAAAAAATCGTATTTTTTGCCCTCTTGCCCCCAATTTTGGAAAAAAGAGCATTTCTGAATCCTTTAATAAATATCTTGTCATGACGAATCGAATAGTGTTTTCCACATTGAAATCGGCAGAGCGGTTCTCGATATATATTTGTGGGGGGAATCTGCCCCCGCAAGTTAAAGGGACTGTCCTACATTCTCAAAAGTTCTTAAATGTACGCCGCATGTGGTGTTAAATATTAAGTAATTGCTGCCGAGCACGATTATGACATTTGTCATTCTCACAAACAGTGGCTCAATTTCATAAAAAAGTTAGTTTTAATATTTGGACTGATTGAGGTTCATATGAAGGAATTTCGGGAAGAAGAACATTCACGCTGCCAATGTACGGCTATTGTATGGCCAAATGTAAAACAAGTCGACTATCATCAACATTTAGTAAAGAGTGGCGACGTCTTCGGCTCAGGGTCCCCGTTCAAATACACTGGCGTACGATGACCTATTAGCCGTTTTCACGATGTATTATTTTGCGCGGAATGTTTTAAAACATTTTAAAATGTTTCAGTAGTAGCCGTCTTCACGATGGACAAATTTGCGATAAATGTTTTAACCTCGCTCTACGGTGCCGTATGGCGAGGATTTAAACTTTTTTTTTCTCGAAAATTAGTCCATCGGGAAAGCGGCTACAACTAAAACATTTCAAAACATTTTAAAATGTTTCAAAACATTTCGCGCAAAATAAGCCTTCGTGAAAACGGCTATCGTCTCATTTTAAACTTGTTTCTGTATCGGCTCGTTGGACTTATCATGATGATCTTATGTTCATTCACAACGTTTTTAAGGGTAAAATATCTTCGTCATTTTTACTGCAGTCATTTTTCGTCAATGTACCGTGTCGTTGAGAGCCGAAGGATGTTTAATTGTGCCGTACGCCGAGGTAACACACGGTCAAAGAGGGACTGTCGCCAGACTGCCCAAGCAACTTGAACAGGTGAGAGGAACGTGCACACTGAGATGTCTCTGCGGACACATACCAACCAGCTCCGTAACTAAAGTGAGGCTGTACGGGCGTTGTAACCATTTTATCTTGGTAATGTCTCAGCGAGCGAGAGAGTCGTATCACGTTTGTGTCATAGTTTATGCCAATATTTTTATGCCATACATTATGATTTTATCCGTATCGAGTTTTCTGCCATATTTTCATGCCATGAGTTTTAAATATGCCATAAAATTTTCAGCATATTTTATGCCATATTTTAATGCCATAGTTATGCCATAGTTTATGCCATATTTTATGCCATATTTGAGGCCATATTTTTATGCCATAATTTTATGTTTATGGTGTACTTGTATATGTAAGACAAATGTTTTTCTGTCTTGTAGTCTTAGTGTTCAAGCCTAGGCAATTTTATATTTTGACTTCGTCCATCATTGGGGTATCCCGTCGACGATTTGTGCAAATAAACAAAAAACAAAACAAACACTGGGGACTGGGGATGTTACAGATGTCAAAACCAAACTCAAATTGTTTTGTGATTCGACCTCAGTGGTTGTTTTAACCTAAACTATACATAATTTAAATGCCTAGCACGGAAAATGGCTATCTCAACTCAAATATAATGTTAAGGTGGAACAGTCCCTTTAACCCAATTATGACCGCCCGCAGGAAATAGGGGTAATATGAGTATAATGTTAAACTTCTCTTTTCTACTTCTTCTACTGATGCTTAGAGTAACGTTTGATATCATTAAAACTATCTGCTCCGTTCGCAGTGCACCCAGCCTGCATTCACTGATACTTCCTTTGTCCGCAGGGTACCACAAGGTATCAGCATGCATTCAAAGAGTACTTGTTCCATTCGCCGGATACCTGATTTGTATTCACTGAGTACCTTCTCCGTTCACTGAGTACCGTCCTCCCCGTTCACTGAGTACCTTCCCCGTTCACTGAGTACCTTTCCCGTTCACTGAGTACCTTCCACGTTCACTGAGTACCTTCCCCGTTCACTGGGTACCTTCCTCGTTCACTGAGTACCTTCCTCGTTCACTGAATACCTTCCCCGTTCACTGAGTACCTTCCCCGTTCACTGAGTACCTTCCCCGTTCACTGAGTACCTTCCCCATTCACAGGGTACCCGGCGTACTCGCAGAACGCGTTAGCGGCGGTGAACAACGCCGCGGCGAACAACGCCGCGGGTCGGCAGATGGAGGGTCCGGACGGCGGCAATCTCTTCATATACCACCTGCCGCAGGAGTTCACCGACTCCGACCTGGCGCAGACCTTCCTGCCCTTTGGCAACGTCATATCGGCCAAAGTCTTCATCGATAAACAGACCAACCTATCAAAGTGCTTTGGTGAGGGATGTGGGCATTGGGGAGGTTGCGTTTTCGACGTTTTTACTCTTGATCTGCGTTCAACGGAAATGCTTCGACCTGCATGGGTCACAATTTGCTTTATGCATGTTGCCTTTTCAAGTGTGATTGATAACAAGTACAAATACTAATGGGACGTTAACTGGTTGATGTTACACACTGGCATCGTCCCATAATCCCCTTTCTGCGATCTGACAGACACCAATCCACTCACGTAAGGTGTGCGTTTCGATAATCAATTATTGACTGTTGAATAATTGTAATCTATATATTTAATAAAACCTAGATTTACTAATGTCATGCAAACAGGACTATGATCGGCTAGCCTTGAGGCCTGCCCCAAGACCCATGGCTGGACTCTTGGACAGTAGGTATGTGTTTTCATCGTAACAGCACTTTGACGTTTGGCGGTATGTGTTTTTCGTTGCAGGATTCGTATCCTACGATAACGCGAGCAGTTCACAGGCGGCCATTCAGGCCATGAACGGTTTCCAGATCGGCACCAAGCGGCTCAAAGTGCAACTGAAACGCTCCAAAGACGCCTCGAAGCCGTACTAGCCAACGGGCCGCGTAGTTCAAGTAAGTGCCGGCCTGCCGCTCGCCCTGTGATACTGGGATCTGAGGGGCTCCTCCGGCCGTCTCGCGGACAGTGCCAGAGGTCGCCCAGTGGCCCCGGGCTGTGGCTTGTGACTGCTCGATGTCGGCTGCCGCAGGACGCAGGAGCGGCGCCGCTCTGTCTGCCGGCGACAGGTCACACAGGAGGGAGAGTAGCAATGTCGGACAGTTCCGCGCGGCGACGAATCTCTGTCTCTGTTGCCTCGCTGACTGTGGTGTGACAGAAGCCTGGTCTAGAGTCAGCCGTCTAGAGCCGGGTGCAGTGGGGCCTGGCTCAGTGGGGCCTGGCTGCGACAGAGGCCTGGTCTAGAGTCAGCCGTCTAGAGCCGGGTGCAGTGGGGCCTGGCTCGTGGAAGGTCATGACTGGCCACAGCCGCTGCTGGCGGTGGTAGATGTTGGCCAACGTGGCCAAGGTATTGGTACAAAAACATGGTCTGCAGCTGCAGAACTGTGGCATTATGTGGTTATGTGCGTGCTCTGATAGACAAGTGTTGTGTATTAAGCGATAGTCATGCCAAATATACGCACGATGCAAGTGTTGCAATCGTGTTGCCAGTGGCGGTCGTTTTATTTGTATTGGTCAATGTGGATAGGGTGGTAATATGCTGCAGTCATTTGTACAGTGTACTGTTTTACATAAAATATAGCCCTTACACATAATATGTTGCATTTTCTGCAGGGTATATGTATTCCTTCTATGGACCAATATCAGTACTGAAATGATAACTAACCATAGAGATACTGTCATTTGTAAAATAATTCGGGCCCATTATTTTGTACTCTATTTTCTGTGGAAATAACCAAAAATAGTAAAACCCTGAATGTTTATAGCTAAACCGCGTGTACGAACCGAACACGCTACTTCTTTCTGTCTGTCTGTCTGTCTGTCTGTCTGTCTGTCTGTATGTGCCTGTTTCCCAGAGGCGGCCAGCCTTCGTCTTTCTGTCGTAGTCATTCGTTTATCCGTTATCGGTTTTGTTTCGTTTCTCGTTTGAACTGGACCGGTTCAGTTGGCTTTCTGTGTTGACTGTCAGCGCCAGGCATCACAGTGCCCCTGTTATGCTTGCCGTCCCACCTTAGTCGTCACGGCCACTGCACACTAAACCATCAGGTCTCGTTCAGCCGTCTCTCATTACTCGTCGCCACTGCTTGTTGTCCGCCGGCCGCCGCGCCGTCTCGCGCGCTGCTGGGCCGTGTGCCGCTAACACCGTTCCTCTTTTCTCCCCTAGATTGGCTAGGTGGCGTGTCTGACCCTGTGTGACCCTGCGTACCGTGCCGGCGGCCCTGGCGCTGCTCCGTCCAGGGCAGGCCAGCAGATCGCACGGCGCTGCTGGCGCTGCACGCGCTCGTGGCACGCACACACGCCCGTGCGTGCCGGCCGACCCAGTGTAGCCCCGCTGTAGCTCGGCCGAGACACCAGCTCTGTACCGCGCCATGTTTCGTTGCCATGTATGTACATTATGTAGTCAAGTTTATTGAGTTTTGTCTTTGTCGGTCGCTTACCGTTTTGTGTTTTACCGTGTGACGGCTGGGAGAGACGGCTTGGGAGTGGCGGTGAGAGGAAATGACCTCCGCTGATCGCGTGTTCTACAGAATCCTTTTACCGTGCCATGCTTGAACTCTGCTTTGAATGTACGCAATACGCATCCTACGCATCCATTCGCCCTCGTCAGGAGCTATGAGTTACACGAGTTGTCAGGTGATTCAACTTGTATCTGAGTGAGCGCTTCTAGAGGAGGTATCAAAATATTGCTACTCTGCTTGTCAGTACTCAGTACTTAGTAAGTTGAATCGCTGCTATGCTCCGAGTTAATTTGCTCCAGTGATAAAATTGATTGAATGCTGTTGCCAGTTATATTAAGCCTAGGATTTTACCTTGATACGTGTGCACACTCCTTCCTGTCTCTCCCAGTCGTCACTTATATGGGCCTTGTAGTGCTAGTTTTAATTTGTGTGGGTGTCGCTACTGCTTTGTGTTTGATTTTACCCTTGTCGGTCTGTAAATGTTAAGACTGCCGGCGTTTTTCATGTGGCACGCATGTTTCTGAGAGTGATGTCGAATTTTATACGTCCTCTGTTATCTAGAGGCGCGACGGTACAGGGTTTGAGTACGAATTTGACGTCATCGTGAACTGATAGCTCGTTTAAATCCCCATCCCTCTGACCCATCGAACAAATCAGTCACCACCACAGATCAGTTTAATCATAAGTCACACTATCCGGTCGACTTTCATTCTATCCTTTCCACCTCGACAAGTTCTTTTCCAGAGCTATACAACGGACCCGGAGTGACCCAAACTGGATCCCTGGGGAGGTTGGAGGTAGCTGATGGAGCGTTTCACCACACCGATCGTCCTCCGTTTTGAAACTGGATACATTCTGGCCCCTTCTGAAGCTGCGCACAGCGTGTGGAACCCTGCAGCTTAACCGTGCTGGCAGCTTATCTTTGCCCTTTCTAACCACTTATGAACCCCATGCTGCCTGCCAGCCATCTTGGCAGCTACACCGTACCTTTCCTGACGCTTTGATAGCCCTATCCCAGCCGGTCAGACGTTCTGGCTGCTAAACAGCCCTGACCCTTCTTGAAAACATACCCCTCTGACCCCTTCTGAACTCGGTCTCTTGTCTTCTGTTGTAAATGTCTCACGCGAGCATCTGAACGGTCCGCTGGCACTGGGCATTACACGTGCGTGCACTGTGAAGTCGGCCCCTGCAAGACACGCAAATATTACCTCGCCATCCCCAGAGATAGTGCTAGTCTATTTATACACGGTGAATTTGACGATGATGCCAATGTCATGCAGCTATGCCAGTAGTGGCAGATCGAAGATGCATTGTGATTTGCCCGTATCAGGCCATGGTGTACATTGCTGGGTTTATATATAAATATTGAGAAGGTACGCTGGCTTTGTGTGTGTCTTGAAGGGTTTGAAAGAGGTCTCAAGCGTCTGATTCGTTACATAGGTAATGACAATACGACACACGGGAAGTCAATGTAAGTACAAGACGAGTGCATTATTTTGTACCTTAGAAAGTGTTGCACTCCCTGCGGCATATGTGTGTTCAATAATTGGTGCCTTCAGTCTCCTAACAGCGGCTGGTTCACACCTTATAAATGCAAGTGGAATGACGTTATTCGTTCCTAACACGTAACTAACCGAAGCAACATACGGATGTAGTATTAGTGGAGTGCGAACTTTTCAGACAAAACTCGTCAAAACTCTGGCATAAACGCTAATGACATGCCAATATGATAATGGTGAACTATTACGCTCAAATGTCCACATGCATCACAATGCTGACACTGTAAGACCATAGATAACAGTCGCAACAAGCCCGCAGTTCAGAAGAGCTAATCCACAAATATCGACATCACTCATTGAGTGCAACGGAAACGGAAAATGACACGCCGTTTTACTCACAATGGTTTAGCAGACGTGGAGTGACCGACGTCGAATGCGTTGTATTGTAGGTACATACAGTGGCGTTCTTGGAAGCAATACGATTTGCCGAAAAGAATTGTCTCTGCCGACTTTTGCCTGTTTATACCTAATCCAGTTTGCAGGCACACCTAACAACATTACCGATTTTTCACTCCAGTTAATGACTGTAAGCATGCAACTAAGACAAGCTCTTAAGAAACATAAATTATTTTAGGCAGTTTATTATTTTGTTTTATTAGTTATATGTAAGATATAAATAGTCTATAAACAACGCAAGTCTCCTCCCACTTAACTGTCCTAGTCTAGTACCTCAGTGCCAAGAGTTGGCGACCGCCTGAAGTTTGGCACGCTACTTTTGGCATAGGACTCGCAAACAGCAATAAACATACACTTGTCATATACATTCGCTTCTGGGTGAGCTGCTGAATAAGTCATATGTCTGCTGCAGCGTTTCACGAATGGAAGCCAAACTATCATTTGATTTCTGAGCATCTGAGCTACGCTTTCTACAGGCTACAGTGATGAGTAATGTAGTGCAGTACAGTAATAATGAACTATCTACAGGCTACAGTGATGAGTAATGTAGTGCAGTACAGTGAATAATGAGCTGTCTATAAGCTCAGTGATGAGTCACATGTAGTGCGGTACAGTAAGTAATGAGCATTCTACAGGCTACAGTGATGAGTAATGTAGTGCAGTACAGTAATAATGAGCCATCTACAGGCTGCAGTGATGAGTAATGTAGTGCAGTACAGTAATAATGAGCCATCTACAGGCTACAGTGATGAGTAATGTAGTGCAGTACAG